>LPNX010239708.1:70155-132149 GCA_001517045.1 Pseudotsuga menziesii | reverse complement strand
GTCTCTTCATTCCAAAGTTGTTGGCTTGTTTACCTTTGTAAGCCTTCTTTTCAAGTGAGGTTGATATCTAACTTTAGGGAAACCTAGGGTTTGTTTTTTGGGGTGTAGAGTAGTTGTCTATTTGCTTTGCTTACAGTACTTGCTTGCATTAGTTTATGGGCTGTTTTTTCTTTTACATTTATAAAAGAAAAAGACAAAAACACATGTTTGCTTTATATGCATGTAGATTAGGTTTTTAGTTTAGATTGCATAGCATATCATTGTTTTTGAAAAAATATAAAAATAATTTGTTCTTTTGTGGATTTCAAGTTCTCTATTTGAAAAAGAAAGAGAATAGTTTTTGCTTTTTGAATTTCATATCTCTTTGCTTAGTCATTTTGTTTCAACTTTGAGTCAAAACACCACATAAGTTTCATACCATTTACCCTTTGACTAACAACAACCCTTAAAATAAACAATATAATTTAAAATTTACTGGTAAGTTTTATTTTATAGGGTCATACACCAACTACCTTAGGATAGACTTGTGGGATAGGGAGTTTAAACTCCCCACAAGTGTTAAATATCAGACGTAGTTGGCCAATCACTAGGTAAATCCTTGACTTTATTGACTGTATCTGGGAAGCTCCTCTCAAACGGGAGTTAAGCACGAGGCCACGTGGAGGCTTGGATAGAGGAGATAACCCTCTGAATCCTTGTCAAAGCGTAACTCAGGACTTTTACGCATCTGGGGATTCTGTCCTAGACAGAGTTTCAGGCTCAGCTACCTTGCCCATGCATACGAGTCTAGCTTGCAACTGTCCCCCCAGACTGTTGGTATAGTCAAGGTATCCTTTAGTCTCTTTGACATCTAGGGTTCATACGCAGGTACACCGGAAGGTTATTTTTGGTTGACCTTGGACGGACTTGGAAGGTAACCCCGATAGAAAGTGTGGGAGGGAAGTGGGTGATTCCTCCGCTTGTGCCTAAGAACATCTATAGGGACACCAAGTAACTTTCTATCAGCTTTCTTCTGGAAAGTATATCTTATACCTATTTGTCTGTTTGGATTTAGGAATTTTTAGTGAGTGCTGTGTGGTTTGTCTATACTTAGTGTGCCTTTAGGTGTGTGCTTTGTAATTTTGGTTGTCTATCAACCTCAGACTTTGTCTCCTAGTTTGAAACTATGGCTAACACCCCTTCAAACACCAACCAAGATATCCCCATGCTGGGAACTCCTTGTACTATTCCTCTCACGGGGAATGTTGGTGTTCCCTTGATGGCCACCCTGAATCTTCCTGGATTCACCCTAGGGCTATTGGTGTGGTTGTTTTCCACTCCAACTATCCTGAATGCTCCTGATGCTTCTAAAGTAAGCTCCTTATATCAAGGGCATCAAAACAATGATTCCCCTTCACCTGTAGTTGATTCTCCTCCTCCTTCTACCTCATGTGGTGAAAGTACTGATACTAGTAACCGACAGTCTAAAAGGAGTAAAAGAAGGAGGAATAGGAAGAAGGCACATAAGCAAGGGGGCACCTATTCAACCTCTGCAAGTCAAGTTGAACCACACCACCCAGCCTCTGTGGTTCATGCTGGGGGCACCTATCCAACCTCTACAGGTCATGTTGGATCTAAGCACTCAACCTCTACAAGTCAAGTTGATCTTCACCATCTAGCATCTATTGATCATGATGGTGGGATCCTTCCAACCTTTCCAGGTCATGTCGGATCCAGTCACTTAGCCTCTGTGGTTCATGCTGAGGGCACCCGTTCAACCTCTGTTGTTCAAGTTGAACCTCCCCATCCAACCTCTGTTGTTCATGTTGGATCCATCCACCCAGCCTCTGTTGTTCATTCTGGGGGCACACACTCAACTGCTGAAAAGCATGTTGATCCTAACCATTCAACCTCTGTTGTTCATGTTGGTGGTTCCCATCCAGCCTTTGCAGGTCATGATGGACCCAAGCTCTCAGCCTCTGATAGTCATGTTGGGGGCAGTCTCTCAGCCTCTATGGTTCATGCTGAAGACAATTCGTTAGCCATTGTGATTCATGTTGACATTGTTGAAAAGACTACCCGAAGCCCAAGTTTCCTTGTAATATTTGTGAGGGAGACCACCTTACTTATAAATTCCTTTCTATCGCGGAGGTGTGAAGAGTTTGGTTTAATGTTCATCCCATTTTTGAACATTCTGAAGTCTCTCAACCACCAGCCTCTCTTAGTCAGGTTGGACCCAGTCACCCAGCCTCTGTAGTTCATGCTGGGGGAAAACTCTTAGCCTCTGCAGGTCATGCTGAGAGCAAACTATCAGCCATTGCTAGTCATGTTGACACCGTTGAGAAAACTGTTTGGTCGAAGTGCACACTTAAGTTCCCTTGTATGCTATGCGAGGGAGATAATCTTACTCACAAGTGCCCTGCTATCGTAGAGGTGCGAAGAGTGTGGTCCAAGACTCAAGAATTTCCTTCTCCTGAACAACCTATAGTTTCTCAACAACCTACTCAACCTTTGGTTGATCAAGTGGTTAAACAAAAGTCAGATTTGGTCGATTCCACTCTTCCCTGATGTGATTGAACCAATGTCATCTTTGGTCAATCCCACTCTCCCTTCGAAGAGTGACTTTCACGAAGCGGTTGAATCGATTCCATTATCGATCAATCCCACTCTTCCTTTGGAGAGTGAAGTGTTTACTAGTCACATTTTCTTCACTGCCAGTTCAGAACTTACTGAACAAGGGGGAACTAAACTTGTTTCGGATCAACCCCCACCAAGATCTCAGATTGCTTCTTTTGATTGGGATAGCCTAGTTGAGCCGCACCTTCCTTCTAATGAACCTTTCCAGATAAAGGTCAAAGTTAAACCCTATACGATTGCTCGTTGTATTGTTGATGAAGGAGCCTCAGTTAGTATTTTTTCTGCTCATGCTTGGCGAGGCATGGGATCTCCCATCCTTGTGTCAACTGCTGGTTAGTTACTGGCATTTGATAGAAGAACTTGTATAGCCTTGGGAATTCTTGCTCAAACACCTGTTACTTTGGGTGGGAAGACTGTCTTAGTTGACTTCATGGTGATAGAAGACCCCTTGGACTTCAATATGCTCCTTGGACGTGATTATGTCTATGCCATGCAAGCTGTGGTGTCAACATTCTTTCATGTGATGTACTTTAATCATGGCGAAGAAAATGTCACTATTGATCAGTTGGATTTTCTTGATCCGTCTCCTGACCCTACTAGAGACCAAGCATTTCCTTTATTGATTCCTAGTGTTTCTGTAGACACTCCCCCGCCATAGGTGAACTATGTGGCCTCATGTCCTTTATGTTCAATTGCTACTGAGAAGCAGCCTATGTTTTCATGCTTACCTTCTCGGGACATGGTCCCAACAGTTGACCGGGTGAGTCATCCTATACAGACTGTAGAGCCTTCTCTCCACTCTGTCAATCCACTTGAAAGTTTAGATATGTGTCCTATCTCGGATGATCTCCTTCCTTTGGATGAAGTCTTCCTAGAGTCTTTGATACATTCTGAACTTCTTTTTGATGTTGGTTCAGTTGTGACTAAGTCTAAACCTGATTTACCTAGTAAGCCTAACCTTTCTTCTTATGTTGTTCTTGTTGAGTATTTTGACTCTTCCTTCGAACAGCAAGTCAGTGATCTTGATGAGTTTGATTTTTCTTATGAATTTTTCAACTCCTGTGATACTGAGTTTGTTCCTACAGACTCTATTTTCCTTGTTGATTTTTTCTCTCCTTCTGAGGTTGATATTATTGATTATAAATCCTCAAGCCTTGGTTCTATAGAATCCTCTTCGGTTGATTCTGCCTTGACTTTACCTTTTGTAGAAGTTAGCAAAGTCACATGTGTTTCTGCCAAAGTGACCCGCATCGGATCTTTTCTTCTGAATATGATCCTGATGTCATTGTTTCTTGGAGACAGGATTTGTAGTTGGATTCACAACTGTTTATTGGCCTCACCTTGTTGTTCAAGCTGTAATTGCATTTGCATGTGCCCTGCTCGTGCTTATGAACCTGATGCCGGCTTCCACGCTTTTAGCTCTTTTTATAAGCCCTCATATTTGTTCTCATTATCGCCCGGCCTTGTATCATTTTGGCTTTGCAACTTGACACCCTTTACCTTGAGGAGACATTCCTCGAGTGTCCTTATCTTGCTCGCTTTCCTTGCATTATGCATAGGTTTGTTCCTTGCGCTTGGAACTAGCTTCGCCCTATCTATGACACTTGTCTCCTCGCATTTAGAGCATTCTTTATGCTCTCCTTCGAGCTCGTTAAAAATAGTAAGGAGGCCGCGAGTTGACTTTTTCGGACTCGTTAAAACTTCACGGGAAATATTTTGAGTTTCTTTAGGCCCAAGTCTGACTCCTCAAAATACACTTGACTGCCGAGTAAACTTGTCCATTTAGGCTCGTTAAGAATATGTGAATGGGCATCCACATTGGTGGTAGGTTATCTCTTTCTCAGACCATGTGGAATAATACGAGAAATGATCACTCCCTTTTCTTTTGAATTGAGAAGAGTATTCTCAGGCATAGGTTTATCACTTTTCCGGACCTGAGGGACTAAAATTATGGAAAAGGAACCCCTGGTATGAGCTTAGTTTTCTCTTTTTCATGCTCTGGACCAAAACATGAAAAAGATTCCGAGTGTACTTTATGTCTTTGTCATGCTCATTAAACCCTAAAGAACAAAGCATCGAGTTTATTGTTGTAAGTCCCATTTCTCATAATCAAATGGATCTTTCCGAGTGATCTTGCCTTCCTTCACACTCGTAAAACTTAGGCTATATGCTGCTTTTGAAGGAGCGTTGGGTAGGTGGTAATTTAACCTTTTTCGGACCTTCTTGACTAAGTACAAAAAAGGTGTGTCTTTTCTTCTTCGGAAGTTAAGAGAGTTCTTCTTTGGTATGTTTTATACTTTTTCGGACTCAGGAGAATAAATTGTATGAAAAAGGACCCCCCTTGAGTCTTCTTTGGAGTTTTTAGACTCTCTAAACTATGAAAACACCGTCGAGCATGTACTAGTTCGGGCTCATAAAATCCATGAATTAGTGATTTATCAAGCATTCTTCTTTCTTTTCTTCGAGCTTGCCAAAAATGAAGATGGTCTCGAGTTTACTTTCCTGGACTCGTTAAAATTTAAAAAGGAAGGTAAGGAAGAGGTTTTCTCTTGTTTTCGGTAATGGCAGCATGTCATCCTTGAACATAGCACTCTTTGTTTTTCGATATCCATGTTTCAGTGTTCACTTGTGTTCAGCTATCACTTTGAGTTTCTTACTCCTCCTCTTGTCCGTTATACCTGGGGAATCTGATCATGTCTCCTACATGCCAGATAAGTCTAGTTGTTCTCTCTATAAGTTATACGTTGCCTTGGGTCATCTCTGTGCTGTGTTCACTATTCAAGGACTCTTCCCAATGTCTGCTTTATATCCTGATCCCATCATTGTTATATCTGTTATCTATTTGTGTCTCCCTTCTTTTGCCCAGTTCTTAGTCACTCTTGTGATCCATTGGAGGATCTATTGCCTTCCTTATCACAGCATGGTTCCATTTCATCACTTCCTGATGACGAAGACCTAGAGTTTTCACGATGGTACCTCAGGATTCACTTTCATCATTGGTGAATTCCTTTGCTTCAGTTGTTGATTATTATCTATTGATTGACAAACTGTTGAATCCTTTCCATGTTCGACTTCAGTTTACCCTTATTCACATGGCTTGGATTGTATTGGTTCTTTGGGATCCTTTATGAAGACCTTAGTTCCTCACCTATGGACTAAGTTGCGCAAGATTATGTTCTATTCCTATACACAGCTTCCAGATCTTTGAAGACTCATTATTGTATATTGTGGCTTCGATCCACTTTTGTAATATACGTGGTTTTCTACCCATATTATATGATGTACTCAAATATTGTAAAGGAGCTAGTGTTCCAGTAAATTGAACATAGCATCCTCAGATGTAACTTTGTATATGACATTACTATGTATTTGTTTCAGGTACTCTCTCTGTTCCATTGAATTTCTGAGTTCTCCACAGATGATGATTATAATGTATTTCAGCCATTGCTTCCCTCTGACCTCACACATTAGGGGGCATCTGTTATCCATCTGAATGGCACCTCTTTGTCCGAGTGCCGACATCCCTCATGTTGGCACACAAAATGACATCTATGGATTGAGGTTTTCCCATAACACTATAGATTGGCTTACTATAATACATTCCTCCTCCATCCAGCTGGTTACTTTTCCATTTTGTTATGTTAAGTTGTATTCGTGACTCTCTACATGTACAACTCATGGATCATTCGCGAGTGTCGGTTGCTGCAAGTCACGAATGGATGTATTCGCAAGTTGCTCTTATAGCAACTCATGAATCATTCGCGGGTTGTCCTCCTACATACCCGTGAATATGTCCCTTAACATTTAAAAATAAAAACACGCGATGATCTAAGATTGGTTAAGCCATTTACCTTAATCCTCTTAACTGTCTCAACCTCCTCAACCTTCGAAATTGCCTTATTTCCTCCATATAAATACATGCCTTGGGGAGGGTGTTTGATAGATAGACTTGGAGAGCAAATTTATGTTGGTGAATTGTATACATAATTCTTTGGAGCAGTGGAACTCAGAATCCTTTGGCTACATAGGAGTCCTTGTCTCAGGCGTTGGGTTGTAACCTGAACTCTTTCCATTATTGATAATAAAGAGAATCCTTCTTCCATATGTGTTTCATGTATCTTGGTTTGATAAATGTTTATGTTTCTGCATTTTATATATGATTTATCTAACCTGCTTATATATATATGAATCATCTTGTATCTGGAAGATTGACTCTTGACAGGTGAAAGAGGAGCAACCTTGAAGACTTTGGAGAAGAAGCAGAATGGAAGAGGACTAGCAAGGATCGACCTTCGTTAATCAAGTAAGTCTTTCTCATCCCCCTATTTCCTTTACTGCACTCTAGAAGTCAATTGTCTGCAAATTAATTGAGTATGTTGGTAACCCCAGACCTATGGTTATTAGGTGTGTAATCCTGTACAACACCTTCCATGCACCTTATGACCAATATTTGTATTGAATATGGAGCCTTCACCCACCTTCACTCCACATTGCAAAAGATCTACTGTGTCTCCAATAAAAAATGCAGAAGAGACATTTGCACATATAGTGCAAATTAAACAAACTTATTATTTGCTAAAAAAAAACAAGCAATGTACTATAAAAAACACTTAACATGTGCTTCAAGATTTTGATTTACCTTTTTTATGCCTCAAATATATGATATGCCATGGATGTAATTCCCCTTCATCAACATCTTCCACAATCAAATGTGGTTCAATGACATCAATTATCAAAACCATAACATATCCTACATTAAGCCTTTCTCCACCATAATGAGTTGTAGTCTCTGTAGATTCAACCCTTCCTAGTCCAATAACTTGACCATTAATTAGGAGGTCAACATAGTCCCCTCTTGTAAAAATTATATTTTCCATTGTAACTTCTGCCAATTTATGTAACACATTTGAATTGTAGTTTGTAATTAAGGTTAAACCATATGAAGTGTATGTTCAAAAAAGTAATATAGTTGCGATAATTCAAAACAATAGGGTAGCCCTTTTGTATGCCATGAAACATTTTTCCCCTACATCTTGTGCACGCTAGAAAAAGGGAATTTACATATAAATTACATAAAATATATATGAAGAGATAACAATAAGAGATCCAAGAAGTATTAGATCAGAATGACAGATATCAACTCAAATAAAACCACCAAATTCCTATTTGACTTTGGACATGGCACTTATATTATTGATGTATGCGTATGAATGTGTTGGAAATCTATCTAGAGTTAGCTTTTATTCTTACAACGTTGCATGATGAATGAAATTTAATGTGTGTTAGTTTTCCTAATGTAGTTTTCCATCTAACAGAACCACATTGTCATCAATCACATTACACCATGATGTAAATCTAGCTGGAGTTAGGTTTCATTCATAAAACATTGCATGGTGACTAAAAGCTAATCTGTGTTAATTTCATAAGGTAGTTTTTCATCTAACACAACCACATTGTCATCAAATACATTACACCTAATGGAAATCTAGCAGAGTTAGCTTCCTTCTAACAATATGGCATGGTGAGTGAAACCTAATGTGCAATAGCTTTCATAAGGAAGTTTTCCATCTAATACAACTACATTATCATCAATCACATTGCACCATGATGGAAATCTAGCTAGAGTTAGTTTTTAGTCTTAAAACATTGCATGGTTAGTGAAATATAAAGTGTGTTACTTTTCATAAGGTAGTTTTTCATATCACACAACCACATTGCACCATGATGGAAATCTAGTTATAGTTAGATTTCGTTCTTAAAACATTGCACCATGAGTGAAAGTTAATGTGTGTTAGTTTTCATAATATAGTTTTTAATCTAACACAACCACATTGTCATCAATCACATTGCACCATGATGAAAATCTGGCTGGAGTTGGTTTTTGTTCTTAAAATATTTCACGGTGAGTGAACGCTAATGTGTGTTAGTTTTCATAACGTAGTTTTATATCTAAAACAGACACATTATCATCAAATATATCACACCATGATGAAAATCTAGCTGGAGTTAGCTTTACTTTTAACATGGCATGATGAGAGAATGCTAATGTGTGTTACATTTCATAAGGTAGTTTTTCATCTACCACAACCACATTGTCATCAATCGCATTGCATCGCAATGGAGATCTAGTTGGAGTTAGCTTTCGTCCTTAAATCATTGCACGATGATTGAAATCTAATGTGTGTTAGCTTTCATAATGTAGTTTTTCATCTAGCACAACCACATTGTCATCAATCACAACTCACCATGATGGAAATCTAGTTGGAGTTAGCTTTGGTAAAAGCTAATGTGTGTTAGTTGTCATAAGTTAGTATTTCATCTAACACATCCACATTGTCCTCAAATACATTACACCATGATGGAAATCTAGTTTAAGTTACTTTTCCTTCTAACAACATGGCATGATGAGTGAAAGCTAATGTGTGTTAGTTCATTGCACCATGATGGAAAGCTAGTTGGAGTTAGTTTTTGTTCTTAAAACATTGCATGTTGAATGAAATTTAATGTGTGGTAGTTTTCATAAGGTAGCTTTGTATCTAAAACAACCACATTGTCATCAAATACATAACACGATGCTGGAAATCTAGCTATAATTAACTTTTCTTTCAACAATGTGTTAGCTTTCATTCTTAAAGCATTGTATAATGAGTGAAAGCTAATGTGTGTTAGCTCATTGCATCAAGATGAAAATCTAGTTGGAGTTAGCTATTGTTTTTAAAACATTGCACGACGAGTGAAAATTAATGTGTGTTAGAATTCATAAGGTAGTTTTCTATCTAAAATAGTCACATTGTCATGAAATACATAACACCATGATGGAAATCTAGCTGAAGTTAGCTTTAGTCCTTAAATCATTTCATGATGAGTAAAATCTAATGTGTTAGCTTTCATAATGTAGTTTCCATCTAACACAACCACGTTGTCATCAATCACAATGCACCATGATATAAATGTAGTTGGATTTAGCTTTCATAAGATAGTTTTCCATCTAACACAACCACATTGTCATCAAATACATTACACCATGATGGAAATCTAGTTGGAGTTAGATTTCCTCTTAACAACATGGCACGATGAATGAAAGCTCATGTGTGTTAGCTCATTACACCATGATGAAAATCTAGCTTGAATTAGTTTTCTATCTAACACAACCACATTGTCACATTGCACGATGATGGAAATCTAGCTGGGGTTAGTTTCGACCTTAAATCGTTGCACGGTGAGTGAAATTTAATGTGTGTTAGCTTTCATAATGTAGTTTTTCATTTATCACAACCACATTGTCATCAATAAAAATGCACTATGTTGGAAATCTAGCTAGAGTTGGCTTTTGTTCTTAAAACATTGCACTATGAGTAATAGCTAATGTGTGTTAGCTTTCATAAGGTAGTTTTCTATCTAACACAGCCACATTGTCATCAAATACATTATACCATGATGCAAATCTAGCTGGAGTAGCTTTAATTTTAACATCATGGGACGATGAGTGAAAGCTAATGTGTATTAGCTTTCATAAGGTAGTTTTTTATCTAACACGATCGCATTCTCCGTGATGGAAATCTAGCTAGAGTTATCTTTCATCCTTAGATCATTGCACGGTGAGTGAAATATAATGTGTGTTGGTTGTCATAATGTAGTTTTACATATAGCACAACCACATTGCCATTAATCACAATGCACCATGATGGAAATATAGATAGAGTTAACTTTTGTTATTAAAACATTGCACTATCAGTAAATATAATGTATGTTATCTTTTATAGGGTAATTTTTCATCTAACATACCTACATTGTTATCAAATACATTACATCATGATAGAAATCTAGTTGGAGCTAGCTTTCCTTCTAACAACATGGCACTATAAGGGAAAGCTTATGTGTGTTAGTTATTTACACCATGATGGAAATTTATATGGAGTTAGGTTTCATTTTAACAACATGGCATGATGAGTGAAAGCTAATGTGTGTTAGATTTCATAAGGTAGTTTTCCATGTAACACAACCATATTGTCATCAAGCACATTGCACCATGTTGGAAATCTAGTTGGAATTAGCTTTCATCCTTAAATCGTTACACGGTGAGTGAAATATAATGTGTGTAAGCTTTCATAGTGTATTTTTCTATCTAGCACAACCACATTGTCATCAATCACAATGCACCATGATGGAAATCTAGCTAGAGTTAGATTTCATTCTTAAAACATTGCGCGGTGAGTAAAGCTAATGTTTGTTAGTCGTCATAAGGTAGTTTTCCATCTAACACTGTCGCATTGTCATCAAATATATTACACCATGATGGAAATCTAGTTGAATTTAGATTTCCTTCTAACAACATGGAACTATAAGGGAAATCTTATGTGTGTTATCTCATTACATCATGGTGGAAATCTAGCTAGAGTTAGCTTCTCTTTTAACAACATGGCATGATGAGTGAGGGTGAATGTGTGTTAGCTTTCATAAGGTAGTTTTCCATGTAACACAACCACATTATCACCAATCACATTGCGCCATGTTGGAAATCTAATTGAAGTTAACTTTCATCCTTAAATCATTGCACAGTGAGTGAAATCTAATGTGTCTAAGTTTTCATAGTGTAGTTTTCCATCTAGCACAGCCACATAGTCATCAATCATAATGCATCATGATGGAAATCTAGCTAGAGTTATATTTTGTTCTTAAAACATTGCACGGTGAGTAAAAGATAATGTGTGTTAGCTTTTCTGAGGTAGTTTTCCATCTAACACTACCACATTATCATCAAATACTTAACACCATGATGGAAATATAGCTGAAGTTATTTTTCCTTCTAACATGGCACTATGAGTGAAAGCTTATGTGTGTTAGTGCATTACACCATTATGAAAATCTAGCTGGAGTTAGCTTTCTTTTTAACATGGCATGATGAGTGAAAGCTAATGCGTGTTAAATTTCATAAAGTAGTTTTTCATCTAACACAACCACATTGTCAAATTGCATTGTGATGGAAATCTCATTGGAGTTAGCTTTCAACCTTAAATTGTTGCATGGTGAGTGAAATGTAATGTGTGTTAGCTTTCATAATGTAGTTTTTCGTTTAGCATAACCACATTGTAATCAATTAAAATGCACATGTTGGAAATCTAACTAGAGTTAGATCTACTTCTTAAAACGTTGCATGGTGAGTAATAGCTAATGTGTGTTATATTTCGTAAGGTAGTTTTCCATCTAACACAACTACATTGTCATCAAATACATTACACCTTGATGCAAATCTAGCTAGAGTTAGATTTCCTTTTAACAACATGCACGATGAGTGAAATCTGATCTGTGTTAGCTCATTACAGCATGATGAAAATCTAACTGGAGTTAGCTTTCCTTCTAACTACATGGAATGATGAGTGAAAACTAATGTGTGTTAGCTTTCATAAGGTAGTTTTCCATCTAACACAACCACATCGTCATCGATCACATTGCACAGTGAGTAAAGCTAATGCCTGTTAGCTTTCATAAGATAGTTTTCCAATCTAACACAATCACATTGTTATCAAATACATTACACCATGATGGAATCTAGGTGGAGCTAGCTTTCCTTCTAACAACATGGCACTATAATGGAAAGCTTATGTGTGTTAGTTCATTACATCATGATGAAAATTTAGCTGGAATTAGCTTTCATTTTAACCACATGGCACGATGAGTGAAAGCTAATGTGTGTTATAAATTTCATAAGGTAGTTTTCCATGTAACATAACCACATCGTCATTGATCACATTGCACTGTGATGAAAATCTAGCTGGAGTTAGCTTTCATCCTTAAATCGTTGCACGGTGAGTGAAATCTAATGTGTGTAAGATTTCAGAGTGTAGTTTTCCATCTGGCACAACTACATTGTCATCAATCACAATGCACCATGATGAAAATATAGTTAGAGTTAGCGTTCATCTTTAAATCATTACATGGAGAGTAAATCTAATGTATATTAGTTTCATAAGATAGTTTTCCATCTAACACAACCACATTGTTATCAAATACATTACACCATGATGGAAATCTAGCTAGACTTAGTTTTCCTTCTAATAACATGGCACTATAAGGGAAAGCTTATGTGTGTTAGCTCATTACACCATGATGTAAATCTAGCTGGAGTTAGCTTTTATTTTAAGAACATGGCATAATGAGTGAAAGCTAATGTGTGTTCATTTTCATAAGGTAGTTTTTTCATGTAACACAACCACATTGTCATCAATCACATTTCACCATGTTGAAAATCCAGCTGGAGTTAGCTTTCATCCTTAAATCGTTGCACGATGAGTGAAATCTAATGTGTGTAAGCTTTCATAGTGTAGTTTTCCATCTAGCAAAATCACATTGTCATCAATCACAACGCACCATTATAGAAATCTAGCTATAGTTAGCTTTCATTCTTAAAACATTGTACGGTGAGTTAAGCTAATGTCTGTTAGCTTTCATAAAGTAGTTTTCCATCTAACATAGCCACATTGTTATCAAATACATTACACCATGATGAAAATTTATCTAGAGTTATATTTTCTTCTAACAACATGACACTATAAGGGAAAGCTTATGTGTGTTAGCTCATTACACCATGATGGAAATCTAGCTGGAGTTAGCTTTCATTTTAACAACATGGCACGATGAGTGGAAGCTAATGTGTGTTAGCTTTCTTAAGGTAGTTTTTCATGTAACACAACCACATTATCATCAATCACAATGCACCGTGTCAAAAATATAGCTGGAGTTAGCTTTCATCCTTAAATCATTGCACGATGAGGAAAATCTAATGTGTGTAAGACTTCATAGTGTAGTTTTCCATCTAGCACAACCACATTTCCATCAATCACAATGCACCATGATGGAAATCTAGCTGGAGTTAGCTTTCGTTTTTAAAACATTACACGGTGAGTAAAGCTAATGTCTGATAGTTTTCATAAGGTAGTTTTTCATTTAACACAGCCACATTGTCATCAAATACATTACACCATGATGAAAACCTAGCTGGAGTTAGCTTTCATTCTAACAACATGGCACTATAAGGGAAAGCTTATGTGTGTAAGTTCATTACACCATGATGAACATCTAGTGTGAATCTAGCTGGAGTTAGCTTTCATCCTTAAATTGTTGCACGGTGAGTGAACTATAATGCGTGTAAGCTTTCATAATGTAGTTTTTCATCTAGCACTACCACAATGTCATCAATCACAGTGCACCATGATGGAAATCTAGTCAGAGTTAGTTTTCATTCTTAAAACATTGCACGGTTAGTAAAAGCTAATGTGTGTTAGCTTCCATAGGGTAGTTTCCATCTTACACAACCACATTGTCATCAAATACATTACACCATGATGTAAATCTAGCTTAAGTTAGTTTTCCTTCTAACATGGCACTATGAGTGAAAGCTTATGTGTGTTAGATCATTACACCATTATGAAAATCTAGTTGGAGTTAGCTTTCATCCTTAAATCTTTGCACGCTAACACTAATATATATGGCTCAAAAGTCTCACGACAGTTTTCCATGAATAAGTTAAAATTGAATTTTTCATGGAAAAACAATTTGAAATTTTGGAAAAAAATGAAAATATCCCTGATGATTGTCGTTATAGCGACGCATAGTCCATAACGTTTCTGTAGCGATAGGTGTTCGTCACTATAGAGACGCATATTACATTCGTCGCTATTATATTTTTCGAGAAATTTGCTTAATGAAAATTCAGGAGGGAATTGACGAGCAATACTGATTTGAAATTCGAGGCCTTGTGAATTATGTCAAAATGGGTTAGGTCCGATGTTGACAATTGTCGCACACGTATTAATGGAAGCATCCAAAGGATATCGAGTGGGTACCTGGACCACACTGGTACAATGATCCAGTCACACGCATAGCCATGGAATTAAGTGAGGCAAAAGAAATTTGGATCCATTATTCATATCTAACAAGACCCCACAGATCCATGAGGGAAGACATGACGAAATCCATTAACTAGCACCTGGGCTCCCTTCTCCACCCAACCATAGCTTCACCGATTGTCACTCATTTCGCCAGCCCTTGAGGAAATGCAGAAGGCTCGTTCATACTTAGATATGGAGAAAATAGATCATAGGTAGTTAAGTTATCCTCCATGCGTTTATACCATTCATATTTATCCTCCTGTTGATGATTCCTTTTCACGTCAAATTGGGAAATGCAGGTCAGGTTTGTATTTGGTTGGTGGATTCACTACAAGCCGGGTGCCTCGGCTATGGATGCTGCAACATTTTTTGTGATGTTGGGTTTGGGAAATGACACCCCCTTTTATGATGGAAGTATACATAATTATTCCTTTAATTTCATTCTCTTGTTGGACCTCTTACCCAGGAAGGACTTTGTCTTTAACCTTGATTATCTGAAAACTTTCTCCGAAGACAAAAATCTTGAAAATTACAGGTAGATTGATGAAAATGCCCCTCAATTGCAGTTCTATGTTCCATATTCACTTTATTTAAGGAGTGATGTGTTGCCAATTTCCCTATTGTTCAAGTTTAGAGATATCAGTCCGCCCCATGGTTTGCAATCATTAGTAGAGGAATTTATTTATCCCATAACCAATAAGGGTTTTCAGATATGGGTCGAACCTTTTGATGGATGTGGTGGGAAACCTGAGTTAGGTCAAAGATTTTGATGGATGTGGTGCGCAGCTTGAGTTGGAGGACGAGGAGAAGATTACGATTTTGGTGAGGGATGAGCAAATTAAAACTATAGGGATTGAGAAAGATCTTATTTATTTTCACAAGTTGTTTGGATAAGATATTGCACATCGTGTGATTGTTGCCATTAGAAAAGGTCGATGAAGCTAGCAATATCAGAAGGTATGTTGAGTTGTGCACCCATTATTTATTTTTATGTTTAGGTGGGTAATGTTAGATTTCTATTGCCCCCCTTCATACACAAGATATTTTTCTCATGTTTCCTTAGATTTTCTGTATTTTAGGTCTTGGATTCATTATATTTGGTCTTCGCAATCTATAATTAATATTTTAATACAATTATTGTGCTACTATTATGTTTCTATGTTCATTCAAGGAGGGGACGCTGAAAGGAAGTTTGATATTATTGTAATTTGTGTTTGTTGTTCTACCCATTCTATCCTCCAATTCCTACTTTCATATGCCTATCAATTCATTCAAATATTAGTAAATTAGTGATATACTTCACTAGCCTCTCTTCTTCCTTTTTCAAGTAAAGGTAAATAAAATCACCAAAACGTTTTGGACTTTAGAGTTTCTCTACATGTCTGTCATGTTTATTTCGAGTCTTGGAATGGATCAAGGTGCAATAGGTAGAGGGATTTGTGCTTGTGTTCTTAATGCAGATAACCCTCTTCTCCAGCCTCGAGCAAGCCATATGTTTAGCATGAACATCCTCTCATGTTATTAGTTGGCTCTAATGCTCTCATTTTCATGTTTTGGTTCATTTCAATGGACAACAATGTGGAGCCTGTGAGGCTCAAAACAACAACTTTTAATAGAAACTATTTTGGGGTATTAAAAATCAATGTTGCACTTGATACTAGGTCATCATGGTATATGGGATTTAAAGAATTATCAATATGGATTTACAATAGAAAAAACTGGGTTTTCTGAGAAACTTCAGAATTCAAAATCCCAAATTTTGTAGGAAGGTTGAAGTTAATATAGAGGGCACATCATGTAAGAGCGCCAAAGGTATGTAATTGGAAGGTATAATTTAGTAGCTAATTAGGGGAAGTTCCCTTGGTATTCGTATGACATCAAATCAAGAGGAAAATTTGGACATTCTAATTATATTTCCTTGAAAATATTATATTGAGATAATATTGATCCATGATTAAAATATTTTCCTTTTTTTCTCTATATGTTGAATTGAATTTATTTTGCTTTGAATAATAGGTCAAGGGAATTTTCATGAATTGTAAACGCTAGGTTATCTCGAGGATAATGGAGTTGTTGATTGAGAAATGAAGGGGTTATGTTTGATTTACATATTACTAGAACATCCAGTAATTTAATATTTATAAGAATTTTAATGATCTGGCTTATTTTGGAGTGAATCCAAATTGCTACACCTTATTATGATTTAGAATGTGTATTTGGCCATCTTTGACAATATTTCTCTACAATTCATTCAACAACTACTCTCTTTATTTCCTTTCATTTCCCCCATTTAAATCCAACCGTATTCTAGCGATGGAATATATCATTTAACTGCACAATCCTTCCATCTACTGTCTCAGAACTATTAAATTTCCTAGACAACAATTGCCAAATATCATTTCTTATATTTTCAGAACATTTTCATGATAGTGAAGATGATTCTTTGATGCTATATCAATCCCTACAGGCATGTTATGGTAAGGGAAAACCAAGATATCAATGCACCATATCCCTCCCCACTCTTAAATATTTTAGCATGCATGCATCACTGCAAATTTTAAACTACATCCATTTATAGAGTTTATGAATCCCTCTCCTTGAATCTATAAATTCTATCCCTTACATCCATCAATCACTATTTCTTTGCAGACTCTGGGATCACTCCAAATGGATCCCTCTATCTATTTATGCTTTATTCAATGTTCTATATATATATATATATATATGGATGAGGGATGGATAGTATTTCCAGTTTTGGGCCAGGCATATTTGTTTGTCTCCTCCTATAGTACATGTGCCATTATTTCTATCTCAGTAGTCTATTTATGAACAAGATTTGAGGTTAGTTTTCATTATATGACATCATAGACTCGCCGCATAATTTAAACATACAAGGAAATAAGGCCCACCTGACAAATATTGTTGAGGAATTTTATGCTTGAAAACATCTGAGAGGCTTTAAAGTGGGTTGACAAATGGCTGTCCTGTCACTATCTAGGGAGCAATATAGGTTGGCATCTCCCTCTTAATCCCATTTATTTGTGGAAATTCTAGAACCAATGCACCTCTAAAATTGCACACTTTCAAGCTAGAAGAATGAGAAAGAAATATTTTTTTAGTTGGAAGATTCATGGTACTTTTACAAAGGGCATAATTGAACTACAGGACTTTAGTAAATATAAAGGGCCTCCTAGCCTCTAAATTTAACTCAACTTACCTTGAAATAAAATATCAATAAGTGGATGCTATATCCACTTTTCTCTCCAATAACCAATAATAAAAGTAAAACACATTTAGCAGCTTCTAGATCGATGCTTCAAGGGCCAGTAAAAGCCTCCTCAAAACTGGCTTCTCCTCATTGAAGGGAGAAAATTGCATACAATAGGGTTTGAATGATTTCTTGCCACCACTTGTCACTTTCCAATTTACAGTGTTCCCTTGATTCATGGTATTTGATCTTATCTTTGGAGAGAAAATGCCATTGACTTATGAAGGGAGTTCCTCCTCTTTTCTTTGTAAATCATGCCAATACTTGATTAGATGATTTATCATGCCTCCAAATATGCGAGACATACCTTGAACCATGTGAAATATCTCATGATATCCCTCCAAATGTCCTCTTGAGTGGGGCGTTCTTCTTTTACGGGCTAGATCCATGCTTCCTTCAAAAATAACCATATTAAAATATATAGAGGGCCCCCTTCAAGTTAGACTATCCTCATAATAGGTCTTCTTAGCCTTGGGTAAGGTGCTAGCTGCCAATTACATTTTCTTAGCCTAGGGAGTTCCACATATAAAGCATCTACACCTTGACATTTCATTTTTCACCATGATACAAACATTGGAGGCTTCCCTCAGTTGAGAGTTCTTCATTGATGCATGTGCTTCTTAAATATTGCATAAAACCTTCTTAATGGTCTGGGAACAATGGTTTCCTAGAGGATGGGTGTTTCTTCTTAGCTTGATGGGTTCCTATCTCCTCCCAAATGACCCAAATGACCTGTGTAATAGAAATACAAGTGGTGTTAAGATTTGATATCAAATAGTTTGAGACATTCCTTGCAAACTACATGGAGTGAGCTCAAATAGTACATTTTAATCTTGTTATGAATGAACCGAGTATCTTCATAAAGGAATAGTCATTTTTTCATTTAAAATATGAATAGGTCCTCGAGGTACAATTGAACCATAAAATATTCATTAACAAGAAACCCAATGGACCAATCCAAACAACGACTGATATCATTATACAAAAGATAGAAAATTCTTGAAATATGAGAAGAATTCAAATCTGGTGCTTATTCTCCTTAACCCATAATCCTTGCAAGTTGAGAATCGTGTCAATAATTAGGATTCCAATGATAGTCATAAACTTATTCCACTCTAAATGTTTATATGTGTCATCATTAGATCTTGAATGCCCCTCCATTATCTAATAGTGCTACTTGGTTATGCCTTTTCATTATGAAATGCCTTAGAGACTCCTTTTTTCCATATTAGGCCATCAACCAAAGTATCTCACCATGAAAGTATGCACATAACTATTGAAACAAGGAAAATGATTCTAGATTAAGTCCCTTTTCTTAACCTTATCTCCATAGAAAAAGCATTGTATTCTCCAAGGTAGCATTCCCATAAATCCACAATCAATATTGAATGATGTTGGTTTCTATTCTTTGCAAGCTTTTGTTGTGCTGGTTGATATATCAAAATATAGAGCTCCTAATCTGATCTGTGGGTTACTACAAGCCTGAAATTCTCCAAGTGCAAGTAATATTCTCATGGATATGTGCTAACAATTTCCATGTATTTTTAACAGTTCCTTCAGGTATTGCATCCCTAATGATTGCATCTCATATAATACTGCTCTTGCCAAACTATGAAATTCTTGAACTTCCTCTTGCTCTCCAACCAAGTAATTTGGAGGTAAACATGATGATCACATTGGTCAATGATTCTCTTATACATCATATGAGAATACCTACTTCCGTAAACACTATAATAGTTATATGCAGTCAATTATGGCTCGGCCTTATGATCAACTAAACAAAAATCCATATTTTGTAGTGCAGCCTGGATTAGATCATTGGGTTCTTCCACTAAATTGTAGATTGTTAGGAAGGTCCCATATATCAATAGTTTCCAAACTATTATTTTTCCTTTTTTGTTGCATCATATCTTTTCCATAGTTATGTAATATATGCATGAGATAATTTTATTTATTATTAAATGTGTTTGCAATTTTTCACATGCGACAATGACATGACTAATCACCCTTAGGTAGAGCCTTTTTTGGAGGAGCTAAACAAGCAACATGCATTGATTTCCCATAACTAGATAATCATGCATATATCACAAATTGGATACTCCTTGTTAGATTGAGGTTTAGATTCAATTTCATATTCACCATTGGCTTCAGGAGCCTTACTTCTTGTAGTGTGCCAACGTGTCTTCTTTGCAGCCAAGGGTATAAAAAGAATTTGTGAATAGACGCTTGAAATTGGCCCCACCATTTAATAGTTAGTTGATTATAAGTCAATAGCAGCCAATATTTGGACCTATGACTACCACTAAGTTATACCCATTAATTGCTGCCATTCAACATGCATCTAGTAGAATTGCTGCAAGTTTCATGCATGTAACAAACTTCTTTAAACAATATCATTTCATGTACAATTCCATGTATGGACATGTGGAGAAGCTTTCAGAGGAGATTAAAAAAGGTGCAGATTCCGTGGAAGGTGTAGAGGCTACTTTGTGGCAGGGTTTGACCTGAAATGGACCTTTACACCCTTGGAGACAAGAAGGTGAAATCCAAATGAGTAGTCTAAAATTTCTTTACACCCTTTTGGGGCTGCCCAACCATACATGCTTATCATTCAAGTATCAAGAGATGTCTAATGTTCATACAATGTCTTTTTCTTGTTCATGGTGGTATTCAATCTATACCCCAACCATTGCATGGGGGCTGCCTTCCAGGTTGTTTCCATTGTTACATGTCATTATATATTGGTGGCTTCCCCTGTAAGTGAACTGATAAGGATGGTTTCTTATTAGTCATGAGTGCTGGGGAGCCATGAGTGGGTACTATAATTTATTGGCAGTTTCATAATAAATAGAAAGAGTTTCCATTATTTTCTTTAATTTGATTAAATTTAATTTATCTAGGTAACCACGTTCTTTTAGCTACTTATATTGCAACAATGGTTGCAAACAAGTGGTGGTTCTTATTGCTACGGAAGATGAGGCAAAAGACCTTAGAAAAAAAATGATAGACACAAAAAAACTTGATCATAATCAAATTGAAGACAAAGGAAAACATCTCATTGAAAGGTTTGACAAGCAGGCAGAATGCATCAAGACACCCAGTCCATGAAAAATAAGACAGATGATAGAATAATAATTTCATAAAATAAAATAAAATATGTTGGTAGCGATAAGTCCACTTCTGCAATTGGAAGTCAAATAGCAATGTGTGTGCAATAGAAATGATGAAAACTGCAATAAAATGATAATGTACTAACCAAGTTCTTGGTGAAACCCCATAAGAACTTGACTCCCTAGCTTTCCCATCTCCTCAAACTATGTGATTCTTCCATAGAACAAATCTCATTCTGAGGTTAATCAGTTTAGACAAATTGTTAATATCAAAAGGGAAGCTTCCATTTAGACTGTAATTTGTGTTAAGTAGCTTTAAATACTTTGAGAAAAATAAATTTCACATAAGTACAATTGTAAAAACCCAGTAAAGGTTCTATCAGGACAAGGAAACCAATAGATTCACTTGGAGAAGGATAAAATAATAGAATACAAGCATGAAGCAACAAAGGTGTGCTTTTTCTTCTCATAATTATAATTATATCAACTCGAAACTAAGATTCCAAGAGGATCTTTGTTAAAGGATAGACCACTAGAGCCTATTTTCTTTTTTGAACAAAAGGGTTCTCCAATTATCCTTACAGAAATATTACAGTGATATCTGCCACAAGGATTGCAGTGCGAGATAACTATAAAACTACCACTCATGGCAGAATGATATAGCCAAACCTCCCACCCTATTATAGTTTTTTATTAACCCTTCCCTCTAAGGTGACAACAGAATGAAACAAAAATAAAGCCTCATCATCTAGCAGGATTATTGGTGTTGCATTCATACCAGCGTAGACCCATCTTAACCTCAGATCTATTAGGAAAAGTAGGATAAAAAAGAAATAGACATATAAACCTCTCAGTGCTCGAAAGATTAGGGTTAATAAGATGGATCTATACTGATTCAATTTAATTTATATTTTTTTATCATGGACAAATCTTTTATATTCTTTTTTATTATTTTGGAGAATTTTATTTATTCACTTTCACATTATGGACTTCAATTTTTCTCTCATTTTAGTTTATTAGCATTAAGTTACACATCTCATCCATACTGGGCTGTAGAATGCACCTAGAAACTATGATATCATAAGGCTGTGAAACAAAAGGTAAGCTAAGAAGAATATACCATTGCTGTTGAATATTCCCTTTAACCTATCTGCCTTTCTCACTAATAGTGACAGTGCCTCAAGAGTCAATATTGAGCCCCATTGCCAAAAATGGGTAATTCTCTCCACTGGAAGGATAAAACTATTTTACATCCATTTCCAGGATGGATATCCTCTCCAATATGAGGATACAACTATTCTACTCCTCTCTATCCCCACAGATCTTTGAAATTTCTTCTGTCTATTCCTTCTGAAACTTGAGAAGTTCACTTAGCTCTATAGTTTCCCTCATAGAATGGCTGACAATGTCAAAAACTACACCACACATTTGGTGAAATTTGGCTGCAACCTGGTAAGGATCCTCAACCCAATCTTACATCTCCTTTTCCAAACAAGATAATTTTCCTAGACCTTGATGCAGGTAGGGTCTTCCAAGTCCATCAGGATTGACACATGACCAACCAATAGCTTTCTTTCCTACTCTACTGTTGGGGCACGCACCTTAACAATCCTTAATTTTGGTAACTCCGCGGTTTTTGTGGAAGCATTGTAAGTGGAGTTGCGACTCAAAATAGTCTTAGGGGTGTCGGGGTTGAGTCAAAGCCCTATTTTTTGTAATTGTCCATAAATTTCGGGTGTAAGCCCATGATTTTGTAATAGTGCACTTGTATAAATAGGCACTCATGTAAAGATGTCAAGGGTATCTAATGACACGAGGATCATATGATGCGAAGAAGTTAGATATATTTTCGGGTTTTAAGGCCAAGTCCTAGCTGTGTGCATGGACGACCTCTGTAGCTGTGTGCGCAGAGGGTTTTTGTAAGGAAAGGAACTACAACTAAGTGCACAGCTTAGAGTTTGTAAGAAAGGAACTGTAGCTAAGTGCGCAGTTAGGATTGAAGGAAGGATCTACAGCTGAGTGTGCAGATCAGAACTGTTGTTTTGTAAAGAGTTGAATAAAAGCAGTTTTGTGGACGTAGCCCCTACCCTGGGGGTGAACCATGTTAAATCTTGTGTTGTGCTATTTTTGTGCTATGATGTTTTTATGCTTTTTGATAAGTAGATGAATGCTAAAGTAAGATAACTGTTAAATAGTAACTTCGCTGTGAATTCCCAGTTAAGGGTTAAGCAAGTAACGTTATTTATCTAAATTGTGAAGCTAACTAAGTGAATGCCGAAGCTTTGTTTTGTATAAATATTTGTTGTTAAGGCTAAAGGTACAGTAATATCCCTCTTCTGCTTGCATAAACCTGATTCTGTGGCACCCCATAGCTGTTTCGGGTGAGACTGCAACCTGTTTGCAGGTTGTTGCCGAAAGGGCCAAAACTGTGGGTCTTTTTGTTGGTGTGAAGTTAAAGTATAAACCCTGGGTCTGCCTTATAACCCAACAAATTGGTTCTTTTGTTGGTTGAACAGATCTTCTTCAAGAGGGATTTACGTCGTACCTGAAGGGCTATGTTTTGGAGGCCCTCAGTAAAAGAAATCAGTGATTGTATTGAAGAGACTTACCTAAAGTTTGCTGAGCAAGAAAATAAGGATCCTCGTCGCAGCTCAGATGACTTTTTGCAAAGGTACGTTTTTATTGATATTCATGAAATTTTCTTTGGTAGTATCCACATAGAATTGCACCAGTGGTTATCCAGGCTGACAGAAAGAAATACCAACTTAAAGGAAGATCAATTTCCTGATTGGACCCCCGCAAGAATTAACATATTGAAAAGTGTGAACAACGCAATATCACGAGCTGTTGATTTCTGGACAACGCGAACCCTTGAAGCATTTGTGACAGAGTTTGCCATCGACACAAGCACCTCTTTTAGCAAAGCTGAAAGACAGTTTTTCAAAGGACCAAGGGGTAAGTACCTAAATTCATTTAGTCTGCCAATTAAAATGCTCTTGGCTGAGAAAGGTATATTACTTATAGAATCAGATTGCTAGATTTATTTTTATTAACCTATGTTTGGAAGTGAAAGTAACTTCGACGAGCAAAGTGGTTTGCTGCGAAGTGGTAAAATATATAAGAGAGACCTAGAATCCTATACCCTAGGCTAAGATATCGAGTATACGCCATTAAGTCTAGAAGACCCTAAATCTAAAGAAACCCCTTTTGTTAGAAGCCCTCCTACAACCCCGCAGCGAATATCTGTTATCCCTGAGAAACCGTCGCAGTCTGAAAGTAACCCTAGCCCAAGTATTCCTGTCGCAGGTCAGTCTACCCCAGTAAGTTCTCCCCCCCCCCAGATCCGCTATGGCCCATATGACTAATGATATCAAGCTCCCAATTTTCAAAGGAATTGGATCAGAGGATCCATAATAGTTTTGGTTCTTATGCGAAGCTGTGTGGACTGCGAAGAACATTATGGATCAAGATATAAGAAGAGCGTAGCTGGTTACTTCTTTCAGAGACCGGTCTTGGACTTGGTTCATGAAGTTTTCCAGCACTTAGAACCATGCCTTGGATGATATTAAAGCAGAAATGATCAAAGAGTTCAAGAAGCCTAAACCAGAGTCACAGTGTATAACTAAAATGGAAGAGATTCAGCAGAGGCGAGGTGAATCAGTTTGGGACTTTGATCAGAGGTTCAAAGTTCTGCTAGATCAAGTTAGTTTCACTATTGGACCAACACAGCATAAAGAATGGTTCATTGCAGCCCTATTACCTCATATCAGAACTCCACTCATGCAACAAAAGGTTGCTGATTAGAAAGAGGCTTTAGAGATTGCCATGAACCTTGAGAAAGCTCCTGTCGAAGATAATTTTGGCATAGCCCAAATACAAGCGCAGTTGGCAGAAATGGCCTTCGAGCTTCGCAACATGAAGAAGGGGAAATCTATTCGCAAAGAGGTTTGTTGTACATGATGTAGGACAGAAGGTCATGACAAGGAACAGTGTCATGCGTTAAGAAATTATCTGAATACTGGTGTGCCAAACCCGTTTAACCCTAATGTTCTATATTGTGAGATCTGTAGAACAACTGGTCAGCATCGACCTGAAGACTGCTATCTTCTACAAAGATATGTGCAAGTACCTAAGAATCCATATTGCAAGTTCTGTAAGTGAGTAGGACACAACGAAGATGAGTGTCGAAGATTTGACCTTATGAGAGAGCGAACCCATGATGCTTATAGGGTACAAAATGATGCACAAGGAAATGATGGATATGGTTACCGCGGTGGTCGAGGTAGTTTCGGAGGTCGTGGTCATGGTGGTATGCCAGGAAGAGGTCGAGGCTAGGTTGTTTACTATAACTGTAATCAGGCAGGACATGTAGCTAGAGACTATCGGAACCCAACTACGACATGTCGATATTGCAGAGCAGTCAATCATGTGATCGAGCAATGCCCACAGTTGATAGCCAAGATACAAGAAAGAAGTGCCCCTCCCACTCAGAATATTCAGATGATTACTGTAGAGCAAAGGCCTGCCCCAGCCATTAACGTTGTTACGAGGAGTGGAGATACGACGAAAGTGTAGACTAAGGAAAAACAGCCTGACGAGGCTTGGGTTCGTAAGACCCCAGAGAAAATTCCAACCTTCGATGTGGGAAGAGAAAAAGAAACATTTATGGAAGCCAAAAAAGACTAAGCTGATCCGAGCACATCCGTAGCACCTGCACAACATTATCAACAACAGTTATAGTCTCAAGAAGCTTTGACGGATAAAGTAAGTACACTGTCATCATTTTTACAAAGTTGTATGAAGCTCTTAAGGAATCAAAATGCTTTAAATGAGTTACAGAAAGTTATTGCTTCTTGCGAACCTCAGCGAAGCTCTGGTATAGAAAAAACTGTTAATAGAGTTAGAAGAACTGGAAGAGAAATGAGATTGCATGCTCAGATAGGAGAGTATGACATGAATGACATCATTTTAGACTTGGGATCAGAAGTAAATGTCTTAACTAAGCAGACATGGGAACAAATGGGAAAACCTACCCTTGAATGGTCCCCTATACAGTTGAGGTTAGCCAATCAACAGAAGATTGCGCCCCTAGGAAGATTCCCTCGTGTCCCAGTAGATATTAATGGAGTCAGCACCTTAGCATATTTTGAATTCATTGAGATAATTGATGATAGCAACCCCTATCTAGCCTTGCTAGGAATTGAATGGGCAATGGAGAATTCTGTAGTAATCAACCTTAAGAACAGGCAGATGAATATTGAAGGGAAAGGATTGAGAGTCATAGTACCCTTGGACCCTTCTCAAGGAGAAAGGTACACAGAGCCAGTCAGAGATGAATATCAGGATGTTTTGGATCATATCTACAACATCACAGCTAAATAAGAAGACTATTTTAACCCTACTCCTAAAGGTATAATGGACTGGAAGTGTGACAGTTCTTGCATGACTGATTCAGACGAAGGATTAGAGAATTGGAAGAGTAGACTTTATGAACTACATGGACATCGATGTGCAAGAATTAACAAGTCTCTCAGATGGATTGGCTCACAGACAAGAGTATTACCTATTCTTGATGGCTTGACAGACCCCGAATATTTTATTTTGCAATTTTCAGAGCATGTACCAGATTCACAGAAAATGGAGACTCTAGATTCAGTTTTTAGAGCCACAGCTGCTAGATGGTGGAATGGTCATAAAAAGTACATTCATAGTTGGGAAACTTGTCAAAAGTCCCTTCGTTTGAGATTCATGGATCAACCTCAGGAGGTGCGAAGCAGGTTTAATGGTAAGACTAGCCCTCAGGAACATTTGGAGCAATGTTATGAAGCATGGAAGCATGTACCTCATGAAGAATGGGTACATAGGTTTGTGCACACTCTGGAACATGTAGCAAAGAAATGGTATGCAGAGGTGGAGCTTCACCATGGTACTATAAATTGGGATAGTCTTGTTGATAGTTTTGTGCTGACATTTTCTATTAATGAGGTTTGTCCTGCTTTGGACGCAGCTGTTAGGTTGATCCATACTAAGGTGTTTGATGATAAAGAAATAGAAGAGTACCAAACTGATTGGAAGGCACAAGAAGCCAATGCAGTAGAATGTTATAACCTCGCAATTGACGAGGATGAAGACCCGCACAATATTAACATTCCTGAGTCAAAAGGACACTGTGAAGTACATGGGCCAACAGTAGAAGCACCTGAAGCGACTCAGTCCTTGAAGACAAGGACAGTAAACATTGGATCAGAAGAACAGCCCAAGTGCGCTACCATTGGAGATTATTGGGATGAAGAAATGGTGAGCAAAGTGAACCAACTCCTCCATGAATATCAAGATTTATTTCCGACGAAGTTCTCAGAAATGAAAGGTATCCTTGGTGACATAGGAGTGATAAAAATCCCTTTGAAGCCTGATGCGAAGCCTGTAAAACAACGCCCTTATAGGCTGAACCCTAAGTATAAAGAAAAAGTTAGAATGGATCTAGATAAGATGCTTGCTCCAGGAATCATTGAGCTTGTTGAAGAGTCCGAATGGGTCAGTCCTATGGTGGTGCAAGAAAAGAAGACCAAAGGAGAAATTAGAATCTGTGTCGATCTGAGGAAGTTGAATGATGCTTGTTTACATGATCCTTTTCCTACTCCCTTTACAGATGAAGTTTTAGACAATGTCAGAGGTTAAGAAGTGTATTCCTTCACTGATGGATTTTCAGGTTACCATCAGATCAGAATTGCTCCAGAGGATCGACATAAGACCACCTTTGCTACAAAAATGGGATCCTTCCAGTATACAGTTATGCCCTTTGGATTGAAGAATGCACCTGCTATGTTTTCCAGAGTAGTCATATCTGCATTTAAGGAATTTATACATAAATTCTTGGAAGTCTACTTTGATGATTGGACTATATTCGGTTTATTGAAGGATCATATAGCCAGACTTATGCTAGACAAGTGTAGACATCATCAGATTTCATTGACCCTGAAGAAGTGTATCTTTTGTGCACCTTTTGAAATTCTGCTAGGTCACATTGTGTGCAAACAAGGATTGATGGTGGATCCTGCGAAGATAGCCATTATCGTGAACTTGCCACTTACGAAGTCTGTTAAGCAACTTCGCACCACACTTGGTCATACTGGATATTATAGGAAATTCATCAAAGGATATGCTCAAATTACAGCCCCTATGGAAAAGCAATTGAAGAAAGATATTAAGTTTGAATGGACACCTGAGTGTTAGGAAATCTTGGATATTTTGAAAGAAAAGATGGTAGCTGCCCCTATCTTAGTATTCCCTGATTGGAATAAGGAGTTTCATGTGCATGTCGATGCATCCTCCATTGCTTTGGGTATAGTATTGGCTCAGTTCGATGAAGGTAATATTGATCACCTTATTGCTGTTGCAAGTAGAAAATTGTCCATAGCAGAAAAGAACTATACTACGATAGAACGAGAAGGTATAGCCATGGTTTATGCCTTGTAGAAGTTTCGACATTATCTGTTAGGATCTCATTTTAAAATGTTCATTTACCATTCTGCTTTGAAGTACTTGGTTAACAAGCCTGTGTTAGGTGGAAGAATATGTAGATGGCTGATTCTATTTCAGGAATATGACTTTGAGATCATAGTTAAGCCTAGAAGACTTAACCTAGGGCCTGACCACTTGTCAAGGCTCGAGTCAGGGGAAGAGCCCACTAGTTTGGACGAAGGTCTTCCTAATGCCCAGTTGTTTTCCATTCAGATGGTTGATGACTATTTTCAGGATATTGTTCAGTACTTATCTACAGGTTTTGCACCTGCTAAGATGACAACACAGCAGAAGAAACAGCTGGTAGTTAGAGCAGCCGACTTTACTTTGATAGTAGGTCAGCTATATAAGATGGGACCAAATGAAATATTGCACAGATGTGTCCTGGAGCATGAAAAGCCATTGATTTTGGCTGAAGCACATTCTGGAGTAGCAGGAGGTCATTATGTAGGAAAAGCTACAACTCAGAAGATTCTGACAGCTGGATTGTGGTGGCCCACAATTCATAAGGATGCAAGAGAGTATTGCCACAGCTGTGACATCTCTCAGAGGACAGGAAAACCATCCAGGAAGGATGAGATGCCTCTGGTTCCATAGGTAACTTTACAAGCATTTGACAAGTGGGCTATTGATTTTGTTGGACCAATCAATCCTCCTGCCAAGAAATCTGGAGCAAGATACATTATTAAAGCAACTCACTACCTTACTTGTTGGGCCGAAGCTCAACCAGTCAAGAAATTTAGTGCTACTATAGCTGCGAAGTTCATCTTTGATAATATCTTGTCAAGATTTGGGTGTCCTAGAATTCTTATGAGTGATCAAGGATCCCATTTCCTAAATAAGACTATTGAAGCATTGACTGAAGAATTTCAAGTATATCATCATAAGAGTACTGCCTACCATCCTCAAGCAAATGGAACTGTCGAAGCCTTTAACAAGATCCTTGAGCACGCTCTGATGAAGGTTTGCAATGTTAACAGAAATGATTGGGATCTTAGAATTCCAGCAGTATTATGGGCTTATAGAACTACTTGCAAGAAGTTGACAGGCCATACACCTTTTAGGCTGGTCTATGGACAAGAAGCAGTTATGCCCATGGAGTATATCATTCCTAGCCTCAGAATATCTACCTTCACAGAGATGGATGACGCAGCTATGTTGAATGAAAGGCTAGAAAAGATACTATAACTAGAAGAAGACAGATTCATCGTAGGTTTCCAGCAGCAAGTACAGAAAGCTAGAGAAAAAGCATGGCATGATAGACACATCAAGAAGAAGCAATTTCAGAATGGTGATCTTGTGCTCTTGTATGACAGTAAATTCATGAAGTTCCCACATAAGTTCAAGACACATTGGAAAGGACCATACATCGTTCAAGAAGTTACCGATGGTGGTGCAGTCCAGTTAACTAAATTGAATGGAGAAATTTTACCTTCCATGGCGAATGGAAGTAGATTAAAGAAGTACAGGGACAATCCTGGACCCCCTAATCAGAAGTAACAGCAAGAAGGAGAGTCTAAGTACCAAGAACAATTGAAATTGGGTACTAGACTATAATGAAGCTGTTCTCAAATTTATGAAGTGTCGAAGGCTGTCGGAGGTCGAAGTTCTGTTGCAGCTTGTGTCAAGATGGGTCAATGGTCAAGATTGAGTCTTTATTTTGGCGAAGTTGAAGTTAGTAATTATGCCAAAGAAGAAAGGTGTGTCGCAGCTTAAAATGTGACCGTTGGGAAAAACTAGATTTGGCGGCGCCGGCACGTGAGCTGCCTTAACTGCCTGTAATGATGAGATTTTGGGAAAATCTAGCGCCATGTGGACAAGATTTACCACCGATCGGTCAGATTTGGTATATTTGATGCATAATTATGACAGATTTGATCATTGAATTCTTTAAGAAGCCACCCAGCTCTGTGCATTTCGCATTATTTTGATTTTTGCAGTTAAGACCATGTCGAATGATCGTGAAGTCCAGGAATCGTTACGAGAGTTTAGGGAAAGAGGTCTGCAGAACCTTATGAGCAATCCACCTACATCTGCACCTCGTGAAGATGTTCAACTAGGAAGAAATTTAAGGCAGAAGTTTACTCTAAACGAAACAAAGAAAGGCACAAGCCCTCAGGAAAGACTCCGGAGGATCCTGAGATGTATCCTCCTGGCTCAGCAGAATGGAGGCTGCTGTTTATCCTATGTAAAAGTACATTGACATCCTAGGGGTACTGTCTGTTAAGGACCCAAAGTTGTGGATGGTCAAATGTTCGATAGGACATGAACAGGAGGCAGTTCGAGGGATGGGGTCGCTAATAGATTTAGAAGGCCCAATGATTCCCATACCCCTCATAAATATTACGAAGGAAGACATCAGCATGAGAGACGGTCATAGGGAACATAAGTATTCTGCTAAAGGATCAAGCGAGATGTGGCCATGGTAGAAGTAGCAGAAGGAATGAAGATGATGACAGGCAGACGGCCGAAGGATTAAAGATGATGCTACAGAGATGTAGATGGATACAGAGCTCGACAGAGTGCGAAAGGAGATCATAAAGAAGGAGCAAGCAGCCGAAGATATCATGCCACTAGAAAAGCAGCAGAGTCTAACGGGACGTGACACTGGTGAGTCTTAGGGGCCTGTTGGGGCGCGCACCTTAACGGTCCTTAATTTTGGTAACTCCGTGGTTTTTGTGGAAGCATTGTAAGCGGAGTTGAAACTCAAAATAGTCTTAGGGGTGTCGGGGTTGAGTCAAAGCCCTCTTTTTTGTAATTGTCCATAAATTTCAGGTGTAAGCCCATGATTTTGTAATAGTGCACTGGTATAAATAGGCACTCATGTAAAGATGTCAAGGGTATCTAATGACACGAGGATCATATGATGCGAAGAAGTTAGATCTATTTTCAGGTTTTAAGGCCAAGTCCTAGCTGTGTGCATGGACGACCTCTGCAGCTATGTGCACAGAGGGTTTTTGTAAGGAAAGGAACTACAGCTAAGTGCGCAGATTAGAGTTTGTAAGAAAGGAACTGCAGCTAAGTGTACAGTTAGGATTGAAGGAAGGATCTGTAGCTGAGTGCGCAGATCAGAACTATTGTTTTGTAAAGAGTTGAATAAAAGCAGTTCTGTGGATGTAGCCCCTACCCTGGGGGTGAACCACGTTAAATATTGTGTTGTGATGTTTTTTATGCTTTTTGATAAGTAGGTGAATGCTAAAGTAAGATAACTGTTAAATACTAACTTCGCTATGAATTCCCAGTTAAGGGTTAAGCAAGTAACGTTATTTATCTAAACTGCGAAGCTAACTAAGTGAATGCCGAAGCTTTGTTTTGTATAAATATTTGTTGTTAAGGCTAAAGGTACAGTAATATCCCTCTTCTACTTGTAGAAACCTGATTCTGCGGCACCCCATAGCTATTTTGGGTGAGACTGCAACCTGTTCGCAGGTTGTTGCCGAAAGGGCCAACACTATGGGTCTTTTTGTTGGTGTGAAGTTAAAGTATAAACCCCGGGTCTGCCCTATAGCCCAACATATACTGGATCCTTTTTGATTTCCTACATAATATTGACTTGTGTCATAGCAAGTTAAAGTGTGCCCTTGTGGTCCTTATACAGTAATAACTACTTAAAAGAGGCGTCTAACCTCATTTGTACATATGAAGACATAAATTCATTTGATTGTTGGAGGCTTGGAGCTCACTGGTATATATTTAGGATACTTATCATATCCATGGACATTTCTTAGTATATTATGTGATATTGGTCTTTCTTTTATGTTGTGATTATTCTTTGATTCTGTTTATTAAAATCAAGATGTTTACACCCTAACACCAAGTTGGTATGCAAGCTTTGTTCACATAAGGATCTAATGGAAACAAGGTCGTGAAGCTTGGTTTCGTCAAAATCTGTCAGATTATGTAGCATTTGATAGGGTATGTAGGAACACTAGATTATTTTGTGGAATAAACTATAAATATGGATTAGTTTGTGCAAAAGAGCCTTGTTCCTATTTTCCATAGATTTCAACCCTTCTCCTCCAATGACCCTCCTCCAGGAAAGTTTTTAGCAGCATCCCAAGACCAGACTAGCATGGCCACCCTGAGGCTTATAAAATCTTCTTGCAGCTTGTCTTCAACATATATGTCAGCCAACTCTTCCAACTGATGCATCCTTGACAATATATTTCAGGCTGAGTGTGCCCTACCAAGATCCCAATTCACAAATGTACCCAAGGCCCTAAGGCATTCTTCAGAAGTGCAGATTTCTATGGACTGATTTCAGCATCCATGCATTTATGTGTCTATACAAATTCTTTTAGATCCCAAACTCTCGTCCATCTATACACAATTTTTTGTGGTGCACAATTTTAAGGCACAATTTATTTTTTCTCTGCATGTAAAAGCAGTGATTTTTGCGTTGTGTATGTCTCCTATCTAAGCATGTATCCTTGAGGGAAGGTTTTTTCCACTACAATACAATTTTTAGAAAAAATCTTTGGCTGCTACAACACAATTTTCAGATAAATTCCTTGGCTGCTACAGTGCACTACAAATATGGTCATGTAGCGAGCCTCAGAGATATTTCAGAAGCATGTGTGTATTTTTCCCTGCAACAATTCAAATGCATATTTTTTTACAGTAAATCATTTCCTAGATCATCCCTTGAACTTGCATATCCTTTGTGAGTGTTTCCCACTTCATGCCATGTATGTGGCTTTTTCCCTATCATGATAACATGAAAATCAAACACCTAAAGAAAACCAAGATTACTAGATATTTGAGTTTTTAAACAGCAAGATGCTAATACGACTTGATTGAGGCATATATGATTTGCTAATTGTCTTTCATGGTGATGGGGAGCCAGACGCCATAGTTCTTAATGCACAATAAGTATGGAGATTCATGCCACTAGAAATCTGAAAATATTATCTAAAGTCCATTTTGAGGACATAATTTGAAATTGTCCCAAATTAAGCATTTTTAGAACACATAAATTTAAGAAACAGTATTTTGAGGAAATATGATTTTGAGTTTGAGTGTACTACAGATTTAATGTTATTGAATTGATGGTTTCTTCTTTAGACTACTAGACGAACTATTGGGTTTCTCTATCAAAACGGTATCATCATTTTTGTACTACAATATTCACATGGTCAAATGGCTGCAGGTTTTGATTGATATCCAAACAAAGAAAGCTGGAGGATAGGAACTCTGGTTTTCAATGTGAAATATAGATATTTTTTTTTTCCATTGCATCTTATGACAACAAAGACTCAAGATTCATACATCATTGAGTCAAGAAATGGCTATCTAGATTTCTCCCCTCCCAACATAGGGAATGAAACCCATAATATCTTCCTTGGATTCAATTTGAAGGGTTTAACTTTTCTAGAATTGAGAATTTTGGTTGAAAACTGTGCTGACAATTCTGATCTAAGAGTTGTGTTCTTACTCAAATCAAAGGGATAGCATCTTGATTAAAAGTTTCACATTGCCTTTTTCCATAAAAAGAGATGGTTGTCAATCTGATGGATTTCAGACAGTTTCCCTAAACTATCTGGCCATCTATCGTCCCCCAAAAATGAGCCTTTCCAATTGGGGCCAATTGTACTCTAGTTTATTGTTATGGGATTTATGGTTACCTCTTCAGACTTGACAAAATATCTAAGTTTTCATGAAAATGGAATGATCAGTTTTTCACTACACTATTTACATGCACAAATGGGATGTGTGGGGTTTGACTAATATCCAAACAAAGAGAGTCGACGCGAACTCTGGTTTTCACTATACATTCTATATGTATTTTTAAAATTCATCTTATGACAATATAGAATCAAGAATCATAAATCATTAAGCCAAGATATAGTTACTCAGGCCACCCCCCCTAAAAGAGGGAATGAGAGCCAGCATATCTTCCTTGGCTCCAATTTGAAGAGTCGCTCTTTTACTAAAATTTCCAATTTTGGTTGAAATCTGTGCTGGCAATTCTGATATAAAAGCTTTGATCTCACCCAATGAAAGGGTAGCATCCCCTTTAAAAGTTGCACATTGTCTTTTTCATAAAGAGAGTATACGAACTCTGCTTTTCAATGTGTAGTTTATATGTATTTTTAAAATGCATTTTATGACAATAGAGAATCAAGAATCATAAATCATTAAGCTAAAATATAGTTACTCAGACCACCCCACCCAAAGAGGGAATGAGAGCCAGCATATCTGCCTTGGCTCCAATTTGAAGAGTCGGTCTTTTTTTTAAATTGCCAATTTTGGTTGAAATTTTTGCTGTCAATTCTGACAGTGTCTATCTCAGCTTTAATTCATGACAGAGTGTCTATCTCATCTCATTAGTCATAAAATAGTAGCAATATTAGAAATTTATATATGTACTACACATGACCTTACAGAGGTTTAATATGATTATACTCTCTTGGTTTTTTAGAACTGTTAGCTTTGGTTTTTTTGTTAGTTTTACAAAAAGAATTGAATGCAATAAAATATGGTTCAGCAATCTCATCAAGAACCCTATGTTGGTTGAATGGTTAACCCCATTAAAACAATATCATTTCACAAATTGCAATCCAAGGATGATGGTATAATTTAGGAATTTTAAGACTTACGTTCCAGGGTAGGCAACCTCATGTCCATTGCATTCTTAACAATATAGATTGTTGACCACTAGAGGACAATATGCTTTTAGAATATGATAACAAAATAATGAGTTGGCCTTATCACATCTTCCAATAGCTCTAGAGACTGAAAGTATTATTTGAGCAAGAAACTATTTTGTTTCCATCTATCCTGCAAATCACTTTGAAAGTATTATTTGAACACAAAATTATTTTGTTTCCATCTATCTTGCAATCAGAAAAATTCCAATATCCCAACCATAAGTTTCTCTACAGTTGCTTAAAATTTCCAGACTAGTTAGTGCTATCAACAAAAGGATCCATCTGTTTAGAGGAAGAAGCTTTAAGCTACTAAAATCCCTTTTCTTGATTGGAAGAAATAGAGGAAAAGTTACCATAGGTCACCTATTAAAATGTAGATCTTGTTAGGCTTATATATATAACCAATGTAGAAACCTATGCACTTTGTCAATAGTGAACATGATAATTTAGGTAAGTGATTAGGATAAATTAAAAGGAAAGCGTGGTCATCACTAAAGAAAATCTGAAGGCAAATACCATCAAGAATAAAGTGGCATTCAAAATTGGAGAGACATCATAAATAATATTTCATTAGTTGTATATGAGAAAGAAAGATAGGAGTTGTGATAGAGAAATAGGGCGCCTTGAATATGCAGTGGGAAACACACTATTGAAGTAACTTTAAGGATGCCTAAGTTTGATATTTCCCTGTATATCTCAAGGTTTTGAGGCTTCCATAGTATTGCATGGGGACGTCTTATGACTCCCAAGCTACAAAACATGAGATTCTATAAGTTGGAAATTGCCAACAAATATAGTAAATAGAGTAGGATAGGTTGTACCAGGCTACAAATATTCTCCCATGAATCTAACTGCAGATTATTAGGACAAGGTGTTTGGGACCAATTGGTTACACTTTTACAATGAGATTATGTCCCATAGACACTTGTGTAAGGGTTTGTAAGAAATAAAAAGAAGAAAAATATTAAATCATGAAGCCCCTTTCAATTTCGTTATCTCGATTGAGTTTTAGAAGATGTGACTGGCTCTAGCAGTTGTAGCCTAGGATCCTCTAAAAGACATTTGAACTGGATGGATTCTATCAAATCCTTTATTTGACGTTTCTTTGTTTTGATAGTATCTGGTGCTATCTTTGCTTGGTCAGAGTAGAACATCTTTTGATTTGATAACTTACTGGAAAGACACTTGACCAAGGCTTAATTGCATGGATAATAATCTATAATAAAATAACAGAATAGTTAATTGAACATGTAACAGGTCTACATGTTTCCGTTGCATGGGTAATAATCCATGACAAAATAACAGAACAATTATTTGTAAAAAGATGGGTAACAAGCGTGCATTTTGGAAATATGATGAATCATACCGGGGGGGTGGGGGGGGGGGTTACTGTTGGTTCTTTTTGTTTTATCACAGGAAAATGGTATGCATAAAAGACATTTTATATTTTTTTGGGTTTCAAACTATGTGTATCTCACCAATGGGCAAAAATAGATACATCAACCAATGTTTATACATTTTGAATCTGATGTATGCATCTATACCAACTTCTACAAATTTTCAGGGCCAACCAATGTTCTAAAGCTCTCAAAGAAAAAAAAATAGTGGTGATGAGTCTAAGATGAGTAGTATATGAGGAAAGTTTTCTTACACATTGGTCTTAGACATAATAAAATAAATGAAATTTTATTGAATTCTGAGACCTTTTACCTTCCTTGCTTAGTTCCATTAGAGAATATAGAATTGACATAACTACTTTGATTCTTGAACATCATCAAAATAAAAGATAAAAATAGGGAGCCTCATACATCTTAATCAAATTCTCAGGCAGAGAAATTATATGATGCAAATTACACTTCCACTTGTACCAGTGCAATTCTATAGTGTTTTCACCTTCATATGAGGTGAATTCACTGCAAAATTAATTTTCATTCATTAGTATCAATGAATAAGTTCTCAATAAATTGTTCATATGGAAATGTATAGGTATGCAGGATAATACCCCATAGACATCTTCCATGAAATGAGAAAGAAACAACAAAGCTTGTGTTAAATTCTCTACAAGTTATATGACTGAGCATTAGACTCCATTGTTATTTAAATAAGAAAGCAGTGAAATATAATTCTTTGTGAAAGCAACAGTTTGTGATACAAATAGAGATCTAGCAGTTGGGTTCTCTATCTAGGTAACCTCCTCTAGCTGTTTTGGAGGCTCTACCCTACGCTAAATTTAGGGTTTGGGGTTACCTCTAAATTTAGGGTTTCTAAATTTGTAAAACCCTTGCTTTCTTCGTCTATAAAAGAAGGCAAAGTGGGTGATTGTATTCATTTAGTTTTTTGACAAATCTAGTGATTAGCAGTTAGGGTTTTGCACTAGAGCATTGTAATTTGTATTTCTTCCAGTCAATAAAATACAGATGTATTCTAGCTAAATTCAGGGTTTGGGGTTCCTCTAAATTTAGGGTTTCTAAATTTGTAAAACCCTTGCTTTCATCATCTATAAAACAAGGCAAAGTGGGTGATTGTATTCATTCAGTTTTTGTGACAAATATAGTGTTTGGTAGTTAGGGTTTCACACTAGAGCATAAAATACCGCTGAAGGTTGTAGTTAGACAAGCACACCACAAAGTTGTGAAGGGAGAGCTTGAAGAACTAAGTCAAACTTGTGGCTTAGCCCCTATGATGAAAGAATACTAAAGGTTGTTTTCGTCAACAAAGTTTCCCAGAATCGAACAAGAGGATGAGGAGTCTGAGATGCACAGAAGTGGATGGATTTAGGGTTGCATCCTCAGGAAATTGCTTCAAATTTATACCCAGAACTGGAAATATAACCTTTTACTATTGATATTAGGTGAGGCAATTCCCTAGAAGCATAATTTTATTGTTGTTCAGCCTTCATTCCTTGCCCAAAAATGCTTGTTTTATAGACCAATCTACCCATATTTGATTTTGACCCTTCTTACTGCTGCTATAAAGGTAGGATAGTCCAGATAATATTGCTGCTGATATACTTTATATACTTGATACCAGTCCATTTATAAATGCCCAAAAAACAGCCCAAAAACTCAAATATTTATATTAAAAACTGAAATGTAATAACTAAAGACACCAATAAATATGAACTAAGTCATCAAATTTTCAAGAAAATAATTATTATTTTTATTCATTGGACATACCCGGGATTCATATTAATATTCAAATCTTGCTGCTATGGCAAGGACTTCTTTTGGAAACAATCATGAAGATGAAATTTCTAGCAAAGTGCTTGCACACTAACGTTCATGATCACCAAAATAGTTGTCATCTTGTCCCTACTACACATCATTTAGCTCTAATCTCCTGCAGGTGCATAACCTGCTGCTTTCATCTACCGAGACAACATTTCCAACTTTTCATAGATCTGTTGCATTTGTGGGTGTGATCTATCTCCTACTAAAAAGGGATGCACCTGTTTATTTACCTCAATCCAACTACACTCAGGTTCCTTTCTTACCTTCTCATCTTTCATCATTTTCCTTACTTTTTCGATGCCATCCCACTATCTTGCTGCAACATAGATGTTTGATAGAGCCACATAAATGTGAATTTTTGGATATCCAATTCAATGAGGCATTCTACAACAAATTCCCCTAACTTTATATTCTTATGGATTCTACATGTAGCAGTCAAAGAACTCCACACAATATAATCAGGTTTTATTGGCATTCTATTGATAAAATTGTGTGCATTATCCTGGTTCCTAGCTCGGATGAAAGGGTCAACCATGCAAGCATAGTGCTCCATTGTGAGTGTAATCTGATGATAATGACTCATGCAATTAAAGTATTGCAGGCTACTAGGCCTGAATGGCAGCACACAGACAGAACTCCGACAAAGGTAGCATGATCTGGTGATATTCCACAGTGCTGCATTTGTTTGAAGAGCCTTGGGGATTCCTTACCAAATCCATGCGCACCATATCCTACAATAATTGCATTCCATGCCGCCACATCTTTGTGATCCATTTTGTTAAACATGTTGTGGGCAACTTCTATGCTCCCACATTTCGCATATAGGTTTACAAGGGCATTAGCCAGAAACAAATCAGATTGAAATCTAGTCTTGATTCTTCTTCATGGATCTCCAAGCCCTGTTCCAATGCTACCATATCGGCACATGCTGCAATAACACTAGCAAGAGTCATTGAGTTTGGCTTCATGTCGTGCCTTTGCATTTCTCGAAAAAGCTTCAATGCCTCTTCATTTCAGCCATTATGCACATATCCTACAATCATTGCTTTACACAATTCCACATTTCGTAGTGGCATTTTTTTAAAGAGATTTAGAGCCTCATCAACATGCCCATCCTGTGCATATCCTGTAATCATTGTATTCCAAGAGACTGGATTCCTCTTAGGCATCTTCTCAAAAAGTTTGTAAGCTTCATCAACACATCCAATCTGAGCATAACCCGAAATCATTAATGTCCAAGATTCCATATTCCTTTTAGGCATTTCATCAAAGAGTTTGGAAGCCTCGTCAACCATGCAATTCTGTGCATATCCCACAATCAGTGATGTCTAGGAGACCACATTTCATTTAGGCATTTTGTCAAACAGGTCTAGAGCCTCATTAACATACCCCTTTTGTGCATATCCTGCAATCATAGCATTCCCTGTGACAACATCTCGTCTAAGCAATTTTTCAAACACATAATGCGTAGTGTTGATCTTCCCATATTTTTCATACATGTAAAGAAGTGCATTCCCCACAAAAAATTCAGAATGAGATCCACTTCTGATTATTTCTTCATGAACCTCCACCACTACTTCCAAGTGAGTACAGGATGGGAGAAGGATGGATAAAGTGAATTGATTGGGGATAATACATGTTCCTTGCATTTGATTGAAAAATTTCAATGATTCTTTTCCATGGCCAGCCCTAGAGTAAGCTGCAATCATGATACTCCATGAGACCACATTTTGCTAAGGCATTTTCTCCAGAAACATGTGACTATCGATTAAATTCCCACACTTGGCATACATGCTTAGGATTTTATTGGGCAGAGCCATGTTAGTGCAATTAAATTTGAAAGCACTCTAGATGATGTGAGCATGGACCAGCTTGGCCTCCAGCAGAGCTCTGTTAATGAGGCATACTTGCAAGAGAGAATGATAAGTAGAGCAATCTACTTGTTCTTCCATCAAATGCAAAATGCACATGGCTTCTTTCAATTGCCTTTGTTTACATGCCATCTCACATCGTTCTTCACTCAAGTTAGCATTCTTCGCCACCACAAGGGATTTCAGTTTCATCTGGTGACTTCCTACCTAGTGAAAGTTCAAAGGTTAAGTAACTACAGAAGGCAACTAAGAAAGGAGATGATAGACCAGCGCGTCTCTTTTGATCACCAGGATTATGTTTTTTTTTTGAACCACTAAAAAAACAACTTTAATAAAACAAAGTTGTATCAACGAATTACTTTATTTTTTCGAAAGAATGTGTTCTTCTCATAATCCAAAATAAATTATAAATTACTGTCTTATAAAACAAATTTTTAAGATCTTTATATTTTCTCCTCCCAACACTACTTTGACATTTTTATAGGTCTTATAGGAAAAAACATATCATAACAACGATAACAAAACAAGAAATATGCCAAAAAAAACGCTATTAGTAAAGTTTACTAGATGAACAACTCTTAAATCAAAAGAACTTCATTTTGTTCGATTGTACATGCGTTTCATCTCTGAGCTCTTTAAAAGAAATATTTCCATCCAATTCATCGATGCCTTTTTTTGAAAGTCATCTGCTTCATCATTTAATTCTCTATAGATATGCTAAAAAGTAATGTGTGAGAACTTAGATATCAACTTTCTAACATTTTCCATCGAATTTTCCAATAGCAAAGAGTGAAGTGCAGTTACCTCTCTAGCCCAATCTGTAATAGCTTTTGAATCTCCAACAATCAAAATATATGTGAGTCCCATTCTCCTGACAAACCAAAGAAGTCCCCGTAAGGAAACCAACTCTGCTCTTGTATTAGTTCCCTTTCCAACCCCAAAGATGTTCCTTCTATGGATTTCTACCACCATTCCCTAATATAACCCATAATATTCGCATAAACCAATAAAAGGATCAAAACCAATAAATACTTGAGTACCTCGGTCGACCGCCCAACAGATCAACTGGTTAATAATGGGGAAATAATTCAAAAACTATTCTAAATAGATGAAACATTTTGAGCCTTCTTCATTGCATCCCGAAACCAATGGACCATAGCAGCACGTTTAAACATTTAGCTTTCACAATTTTTCCCCACAAACCTTCATCAAATAAGCTTCTCCATAAACTCTTTCCAATTTATATTTTTGATCGCCCGTCCTACCATCAGTTTTGGATTTTGATAGACTCTCCCATGAAGTCAAATGAAATTTTGAATATTCCAACTTTCCAACCCATAAAAACTGAAATATTTTCTTTCTTATCTCATAAGCCATAGACTCCTGAATGATAAATAAAGAAAACCAAAAAAATGGAATGCTTTGTAGAACATAATTTACCAAAAAAAATCTTCCTCTGAGAGGCAGCCATTGAAATGCCCAACTGTTAATTTTCCTCTGAATCTTCTTAATTAACCATTCCCATCCACGTTTTTTATACCCATTTGGTTTCAAAAAGAAACCAATATACTTAAAAACCCCTTCTAACCCAGTCATATTATAAGGAAGCAGAGAAGCAATCTGGTTTCTAATTTCCATACCATCGCATGAATACACAAAATTGGATTTTTGAACATTGACTTCCAAACCTGAAGCATCACAAAATAAGGAGATAATAGAATGATAATGATTCCATTCAGAGTAAGAACCTTATCCAAAGATAAGAACGTTGTCCATGAACAACATATGTGTAATATACACAAACATTGCCACCTTTAAGCCTCAAATTTATTTTCTTCCTTTTCCTTTTTTATAAGAAGACTCAACCCTTCAATAGCTAGGATGAACAAATAAGTTGACAGAGGACAACATTGTCTTAGTCCTATATTGCTACTAAATAAGGAGGCAGGAGTTCCATTAATCAAAACCGTATACCTGGTAGAGGTGATGCAACCCATAATTCAATTTGTCATCTCAATAGATAAACCAATATGGATAAGGATAAATCTCAAATATGACTAGTCCACCCTATCATAAGACTTTATAAGATCCTTCTTAAGAATAAAAGCATTTTGTTTCTTCATTTTTATTGAATGAAGACATTCTTGTGCAATTCCAACTGGATATAGGACTTATCTATTCAATAAGAAACCAAACTGATCTTCAGAAATACACCTTCCAAGGATAGGATTCATCCTATTTGCTATAATCTTTGTAATAATCTTATACATGAGGTTACAAATAAAAATAGGCCTATAATCAATAAATGTATTTGGTTTATCTTTCTTAAGAATAAGAGTGATATAGATCGAATTCAAAGAACTTGGAAGCAAATAGAAAGACTCTTCTAGTCTTTCCCTCACATAGAACTGAAGCCGATTTGACCAAAGAGTAAGGATGAGTTCAAACTCAGTCAATAGCAAAGCAAATTGTAGAAAACACTAGACACCAAGTTTCCCTCACTTCACCAATCATATATAGGTTCGATCCCTATATTTCAAACTCAATCAATAGAAAAGAAAACTGGAGAAAGCACTAGACATCAAGTTTATTTCACTTCATCAATCATATATAGGTTCAATCCCTAGTTCTATGGACCAAGTACCAAGTCTCATTCAGTCTCAATAAGTTTCATTGAGTTCAATCTCAGTCAATAACAAAACAAACTGGAGAAAGGACTAGAAACCAAGTTTTATTCCCTTCACTAATCACATGTGGGTTTATTCCGTACTCATGTGAATGGAGAAATGTACCATTTCTTGTTGTCATATATTGCTACTCCTTTTACCCACGAATTTACCTCAACTCAGCAAAAAAATCAGAGCTCACTTTTCACTAGCTTGAAAAAATTTGACTCTCTCAAACCTCAATACTATGGACTCCTCAGAAATCAGATAAGAAACTTCTCAAAATTTATCTAATGTACTCACCCAAAAAAGAAGTGCAATGTATTGTTGTAATCAACTTGTTTCTCCCTACATTCAATGCATGTTGCTGCTAAATATACCCGAAAAATAGACCTTATATAAGTGTAAATCCATTACTTTTGGAGAGGCAAAGTAATTAGATCGACTCGGCCGAGTCTAGGAAATTTGAATTTTCTTTCACTTGTGGAATGGCTTTGACAATTGGTATTATTTGATGTTTTAAATTCAGTTGGAAGCATTGGGCATATTAAAAGTTTCAATCAGTTGGCACAACTGGGCATTCTTCCATTCTATGGATTTTTTCTTGTGATCATCTGCCACTTTGGATTGAGGATGATCTGTGAATGTCACAATCTTCCTATGACTTTTTCTTTCTTTGAAATTATCTTCTTTCTCAAGTGAAGCTTTCCCGTAGCTTTCCATCTATTCTTCCACTTCGTTTGCCACCTGCATAGTGACCTCAAGTGCATATTCACTTGGAAACCTATACATGGACTCCCTTGCAATGTGACTATTCATTTCAGCCCTTTCCTCTCCTTTTGGAACTAAAACTAGTAGAATTAAGCTATATTGGAGTCTAGCCAGTTCTCATTCTAGATAAAGATTGCAAGCCAAGACAGAGGAAAAAAATGTTATAGAAACTAGATTCACTTACACAATATTCTATACTCACTAGAGTTGTTGTAATATATAATTCTCTTCTTTTAAAAGAATCATTAAAATGTAGTTGAAGCCATTTCATCATTATATTTTTCTTGAAGTAGATTTTCCAGGGTTGATATGTGTTGAAAATTGTTTATGGTTGAATGTGTTACTTCACTTTGATATTTTGTTGTTTATTTTTTTCACAATTAGATAGAAGTGCATTTACCAGATTATATATTAAACCATAATAAAATTATTCAAAGATCCATTGTCATGGATTGTTTAGTGAGATACCTAGTACTATATTTATGAATTAGAAATATTACCAATATTTTATCCCAATTAGAGGTAATCGTCTTTATTATGGAGGTTGATTCCATTAGTCAATTAGTGAACAATTAATACAATTTAAGAAAATATTGGATAGGATTTATGTCGATAAAGAATAGTAATGCTTTCTCATAATAATGCACACTCTACAGTCTACAACCTTCCATATTATATCATCTCTCACCATTTTCCACTATGACTATCGGGGATGAATCCCCCAACCGCTCTTTATTTTTATTTAAGATAAAGTTTTGTATCTTAGTTGTGAGGATCAATCCTCATTGATTAAAGAAATTTTGGAACTTAGAGCCCTAGATTCATGGTGAGGATGGTTGAATAATATGGTGGGAAAACTCTAAATGCTCAACACAAATCAAACTCACTCTACTAAGAAAATAACAATAATGGGCCAGATATCCAATTAAAAACAATTCTATTGTGGATAGGCTTTTGGACTGACATCATTCACATGCCCTTTAAGGTTACAATGCGAAAGGACACCTAATCAAGATCCTAATACCACAATACCTCTAGATATGGGACTTTTCTATGGGGGCTATACTATTCCACTCCAGTCCTTAATGCCTCCTGTTGTTTTATATATATATATATATATATAATAAATTGTAAAATATTAGGGCTTGGTTGATCCCAATATTTACATTTATTGTGTTTGCAAGTCCACCATATACAACCACAACTCATAACCAAATCTAGTGTTGAAAGAGTTCATCTCATGGACACTATGGTATATAATGTGCACAATGTGTTGATATAATAAAGAACACACATGTATGTAAACAAAAGTTTAGACATTCCCACAATCAATGTGGCATAGAGATATAAAGGGCGTCAAAGGCAATACGAAGCCTAAAGATTAATGTGCATCGAAAAGTAAAAATTTTGGAAGCTTGACAATAGGATCAACAACAATGTTTTAGAGATGCAATGAGAGAGGTGTCAAGGGCTTATCCTCCAGGTGCTCTAATTGTTGATATTGTGATAGAGCATCATTCATTGATGACCAAATCAAGTCTATGAGGCCTATACACATCCGTTGGAAATTTCATAGCTCAATTATGTTGCTCATTTTTAGATCTAGGTCCTGAGACCAATTCTCCATGTGTCCTTGAATGACTCTTTTATGCAAGCTAAAGCTCACTGTAAAATCCAATCCAAGGCTCAGATTGATCTTTATGTGAATTTAAGCTTACATTTAGTTGTAATTTTTTTGTTACGAATGGGCATGCTTCCTTTATGAGTGAATGAAGAGCTAGTTTGGTTCTAGCTGAGTGGTTAGTTTGAAACTTGGTTTCCTTTGTATGGCCTTCCAATGGCTAGGGGACACCACTATAAATCGAAAAACAAAGGAAAATGTCCCAAATGCACTTTGGGTTACTTCATTCGGGTCCATGGGCTCAAACCTTCCATAACCATACATGATTTCTATATAGGTGATCTCTTTAGTCAACACTGGCCCCATGTTTCCTTTTATAAAATTGCTTATTTCAAATAGAAAATTAATCCATCTCACTCAATTCCTTTTATACTTTCATATTTTGAATATGACACGTGGACCATGCTTTACCCATTTGCATTCGTGTCAGAGACTAGATATGTATGCTAGGTTATGCTATTGTATGCACTTGGGGGTTATTATTAAGACATGTAGATGGCCCTTTAGACTTTGATTCAATTATTCCCCTCAAGAAGAGTACGATCAATTTTCAATACCCATGTGGGCCTTCAAGTCCCTCAACTCACAAGATTTCTCAATGGACCACTTTCCAAGGGATCTACAACCTTCATTGTCTCCCCTTAAAATCTTGGGAAATGATTACCAAACATGATCTCATACAAAACTGCTAAGAAATATTCACACAAATGTACTACTATGCTTGGTTTTATATCAAAAATAGACATTTAACCATATTTTTCAATAACAAAAACCATATGATGTGGTATATTCTAGAAATGATCACAGACCAAGACATGGCCATCTGCATTTATGAGACCTGTACAAGATGCCATTAAGGAAATTCTTTTCATTGGAGCATGCCACAATTTATTTGTGTAGTAAAAAATCAAGGAACTAACATACATATATGTTCATCACTTGCTAATTCATGGAAATAATATTTGTAACCACAAATTTTAGGACTCCCCTCGATGATGCATTTTTGGGGACAATATATTTCATGAAGAACATGTCTTTTTAATGTGTTCTATCTGCATTCTTTGTGTCACCCTGCTCTATTCCCATCTTCATTGCCTAGAGAATCAAGTTGGACATCGAGGCCAACCTTGTATTATACTTCAAGTAGTCAAGGTGTATCATTGTACAACATACAACAACTTTTTCTAGAACTTAACTCAATGGGGTCATTGAGCAACATGGTGGCTCTAAATTTATTCCCTTTGCCTCGAGCAGGTGGTTTAAAAATTTATGTCAAATAAGTGTACACCATATACCATCAAACAACTAAGGACCCACATTAGAGAGAGACACGAGGTTGAGATGCATTGTGCACATTATACTTGGTTGTCAGCTCACACGACACTTGATTATGAGTTGGATTGGGTGTTGAGCCTAATGTGGTTTGGGTTTTGGAACTTAACTTGGATGGTATAACATGGGAGGTACTAAAGCATTGTTGACTTGTGAAATAATATAGAGATTGGCTAAGAACTAGTTTAAGCAGGAAATATGTGGTGCCTGGTACCAATTGGGGGTTCCCATTGGAATGGAGGACATCGTTGATTCATGGTAGGAAAACAACAATTTTTAAAATTTGTTTTTCGTTAAGAAACCCTTATTCTTGATATTTCTACAGATTTGTAGACTCAAAAATATCAATACAAATGTAATTGTTCCTTGAGAAATATGGACTCATGTCTTGGTTGATTTATGGGTAGATCCATTGCAATAAATTCAACTCTTTAATGCTGATCCCAAAAGTGTGGGTTTGTTAACCATGTCAAATAGGGCATCTAGATATATTTAGTTTTCCTCAAGGGTGGATATCCTTTTAAATTGAGACATATATCATGAGCCCTATATTGAGGCTGAACATGCCCATGGTTAGTTGCAATAATTTATAACTATTTAATAAGAGGATCCACCACATGAACTTCTTCATCAAAAGGCATAAACAGAGAAGTCGAGCAACATTCCACATTGCTTGTAGAATCGGGACGCCGCATAGTCATCATCTTCATCATCATCCTTGTCATCATCACCATATTAAATAAAGTCACATACATAAAACATTATTGCCATCATCAATCGTATTAAATAAATTCACATATAAAATATCATTACCATCATCATCATCACTCCAAAATTACAATTTATATACCTAAATTCTAGTAATGAAAAATAAAAAATATTTGGACTTCTAAAACATACATGTAAAAAGCACAATAAAAACACAAATACTAAAAATAACATTAAAATAAAAAATAATAAAAAATAAAACAAAATCATAAAAAAAACACAAAATCATAAAAGAAACTCAAAATCAAAATGCACAACAAAGAACTAAACCTCAAAAATGCACAACAAAGAACAAAACCTATGCCCAGTATGCAAGCCTGACTACCATCTCTCCCTGACTGCTCTTCCTGTGTTTATGAGTTTTGTGGTATAGCTAATAATACTCTTCCTTGATTTCTGCATGCCCGACAGATCCTCATACCTCCCTAACTAACAGTTCTTTGGCATAGCTAAGAATACTCCATGTAACTGAATCGTTGGGACGAACGATGACTGAGAACATCTCATGCCCTAGCACCGACATGCTGATAGTGACACATAGACCTCACAATGAAAAAACGTTGAGAACCCACGGTGATAGAGAGCTGAAGTGTTGAAGAGGACCAATTTATTGAAATATGGATTGAGCCTAATTAGGTAATCTTTATTGAGAATGCATGCCATGTATTTGAATTAATGTCTAAAAAAAATTGAATACTGCCTAAATAGTTTCTGGAGTTAATGAAGATTGCAACTTTTCCTGATGTAATTTCTCTCTACACTATCCATAAAATTGAGTGAACAATACTCAAATCTTGGTCAAAATTTATCGTGAATGCTGTCAGTCATGAATTATGAATTTTGTCAGTCCCCAATCATGAATGCTATCAAGAATCATGATTTGTGAATCATAAATAATGTTTTCGAGCTCTCCCATACTGTGAACAGTACATGCATCATGAGATTACTACAGTCCTCAATCATGGATGTGATAACCAGATTGCAGCACTTGAAGGGATTCCTCTATGGAGGCTTATTACCAACTCTTCAGAGTCCAAAACATGTCAAGCCTGTAGGTGTTGTTGGTGCTATAAGTAGGAGCCTTCACAATAGAACGCTGGCTGCCATTTCTTCCATAGTTGTCCTTCAATCAGAAAGTTTGCAAATGCATAGATTTCAGGGTAGTAGCTGTAAATATCTAGGATGCAACATCCAGACCTAGATTGCAGAATAGTTCAACAATCCTCAGCATAGATTAATACTCAAGATGCAACGATCCCTCTCAAAGAAGAAGCTAACTGCTGAAACAATGGGTAAATGCTAAACCTTGCTGAGAAGCCTCCCAAGGATATCAGCGCTACCCTAATGAAGCATGAATATAGTGGGAAATTTTTCCAAAAGCTTGTCTTAGCTGATCCATACTCCACAACACACATTGGTTTGACCACCCTACAAGGTTATCCCAAGGCTGCAACTCCTCTAGAAGGTGATCCAAGGGTGGCTCAAAGATTCAAAAGGCTAGGCACAACAAATAAACCTCTTAAATAGGAATGCAAATTCTTCAAATGCATCTCCAAGAGTATTCAAATAGACCACAAGAAGGAATGTTCATCAATGCTTTGTTGGCTGCTACCAGATGAACCCTATAATTTCTGTTTAAAAGTGACGACCTCCAGTTTGTTTATTCAATCACCCTCAAACAGCTGCCTTACTTCCCAATGAGGTTTCAATCCATGAACTTCTTTTTAGATCAAGACTGCTGCAAATCATTTTCAAGTCACATGTTAGTTGATGCTTAGACTTCTACACATGAAATGACGCCTAAAGGATGCCCATAATTGAAAATAAGGATGCCTCTACATAGGAACATGATCAGATTTTCCAATGGACACCAATAAATTTCACCCAGAACATAGCATAATTGCTTCTTAGCTCACAGCTTTAGCCCAGAATTGGCCTTCTGCTCATTCTTTGCAGCTAAAACACGCCCAGAACTACTATTCAATTGCATAAGTCAGCCCACAATATGGATAGAAGGCTGCTTTCTGCTGCTAGACATGCCCAGAAATGCTGGTACTACTGATTGAGGTCTGTAATGAACTTAGAGGCTAGAACTGCTCCCTAAATATTGTTTAGAGACTTAGAACAGTTCATATAATGTCCAGGTTTGGGATTTATGGTTGTTTTCATGCACATATCTATTGCTCTCGTGCTATCTTTGCCCACAATCAGCCCAGAATTAGAAATGAATGTTGTTTTAGGGTTGTTTGAGGCCACAAACAGACCCAGAATTGCCTATAGTGCTGTAAAAATGGTATAGAATTTGTCCCTCTACATACCCAGAAACCTTAAGAACAGCCCAGAACGCCTCATGAAAACTGAAGGTAAACAACCTACGCAAACAGGGGGGTAACACAACATAAATCTCGTCTTCTATTATTATTATTTTTTGCTTCTATTTTTTATATTTTTCTAACATAACAATTGTCATCAACAAACTGTAACAGAAAACATCAACCATGAAATGAAATAGGGCATCATGACCAAGGAGTTGTAATATAAAGTCAACAGTTCAAACTCAACTGTCATATAATGTTTACAAAATAGACCATATAAACAAATAATTCTAAAGTTATAGAATCTAGATTATAAACTGAAAAACACAAATAATTCTACCATTTGTTAAGTGTTAAACTTTTGGGTTACTTTGAAACTATTTACACCGAGTTTGGGATGCATCATGAAATTCGGCATACATGGTGTATTTTCATCCCCTGGATAGTATGAGAGGGATTGTAGCATAAGAGATGGTCCATGATGGATATGCACACTTGTAATAGCTTGCTCAAAGGATGCCAACCTTAGATGATCATTGGCTTAATGTTCTTCCCTAGGGTATTTGAGATCTCTTGCTTGGATGGTGGGCCTACTGCATGATGGCCACATGGAGGATTCTCTTAGCGGGAGAATGCCCTACAAGATATGAGGAGCATTGTGCATTGTGAAGTACTACAAGCCCTAGATAGCATGTGGCAGCTTGGTTTTTTGTTCAAAAGATTTGAAATGGCTTAGGAACGCCTATGGCTTCGACTGTGTTCTTGCAAGGGGTAGCTGCCCCAATGGAATACTTGGCTTTGGAGGATGAATGGAATAATAAAGGCTAAATATGGAGTGGTGTGGCTTGCCTTGCATACCTATATCACCTTGGGTCATTATTGTGCATGACATCATCATTGGATCTTGACACTAGTACTTAGGAGTGGAGCACTTCACTTATGTGTGGCTTACTTATGTTTAGTAGGCTTGCTTGTAAGGCTTAAGTTGACCTATGCTATATTGTTTTCCTTCCTTGCCTCTCATATAAACAGAGAAAGGAGAGAGTATTTCCAAACATCACAACACATCACAAATTCATTTTTATCTCTTCTTTGGGGTGCTCTCTTAGTGATGTGCTAATGTTCACGAGGAAACCCTAGTGGAGCATAAGAGGAGAAGATGGACGATTATTTCTTGAATTATTCTTTGTTGTAACACCCCATTTTGACATTTCTACCTGAACTACTATTATATGTTGTGTTTGTTTGATTGTGAGACCTCGTCAGTTTGACGACACTGTGGACATATGGTTCTATTATTTTGCCGATATATATATGTGTGTGTGTGATGATAGTATTATGGTCGGTAGTCATGTTTAGATATGTATCATGTGTTAATTATGTCAAATATATGGAAATTACTGAATGATGGGTACGTGGATACCGTTACAGATATATGTTGAAATAATGAATGTTATGCCAGGTGCATGGTGAATGAATGAGTTTATTGTTGTCATTTTATGATGAGATATATGTATACATATCGAGGATTATGCACTATATCCTATATTGTATAACAAGGACTGACTTATAGGTTGAAACGGCTAAGTGATAGCTGGATCCTACGAGGTGGGAGGGCCTCGGGGACATGGACTTCGAAAGATAAAATGGTATGTGAGTGATGCATTATTTACTTTCGTATGGTTATTATGTTGTTTATTATGATGTATGTTATGACAGGGGTGGGGTAGAGTTCCAGGAAACTCAACCGCCCAGATCGGTTATAGGATGACAGACCGAGTACAAGTGCAACGTTGTTGTTATGTCGAGTAGACATAGTCCCTTGTTCCATTAAGGGGGGGTGGAGGCTTTACCCACCGTTTATCCCCGAAACCTAGAGTCATGGGAGGGCTGTGCTACGGCGTGCTCCCCAAGGTGTGTGATGATGATTGGTGGTTGCCTGCTGGGGAAGCTTGGTCAATGTGGTCGACACTTTCGCTTATGGGTTCTAGCTGGAACCGGTCATGACTTGACATTCCAGGGTAGTCCAGCAGAGGACAGGATAGGATGTGGAAGTTAGTAATGATGTAGGTAGATAGATGTAGCGTGAAGTAGGGGTGAAAACAAGATCTAACTGTAGGTGTGTAAAACCCTTGGTTAGTATGTGTCGTAAATCAGTGATGTGTGAATTGTTGTAACATGGATTTCAGTAAGCTAATGGATCATACCTTGTAAACTATGCTAAAACATGTGTCGGTAAATAATAAGTTCCTTGATTATGATTGATGTATGTGAATTATTACTTTTAGTGTACTTACGTGAGGAATGTAAGCAGTAGCTACGCTTACATAACTCGCCTACATATTATGAATTACATGAAATATTGATGAGTAATAATGTCAATTAGGTCGCTTAATATTAATTAATGTCGTTTAGTAATTAACTATTGTTGATCAATGTTAATAATGTCGATTAAAGTTAATAATGATGATTAGGGTTAATAATGTTGATTAATGGTTAATTATTGTCCATTAATAATTAATTATGGTTGAATAATAAACAAAGCAATGGTTAACCTAGGTAGTGACTAATGTAATTGATTAGAATGCTTGATTGATTGTTAATGAGTTTAATTAGCCAGGACTAAGGGTTGAAATGTAACTATAAGGTTAAATAAGTTGATAGTAACTTGATCCCTTAAATTAATTATGTGTTAATGATGTTAATTAATTTTAACAAGACTATGCTTATCTTTAGTAATGATTGTTAATTAGCTAATTACAAACTAAGGTGTAATTAAAATGGAAATAGGTATATGAGTCGATTAAATCATAGTGAATTTTATTTAATTAATATGATTACACATTGATAATGTTATGATTTACATTGATAGGATTATTGTTCATAATGGATAAATTGAATTAGTGAATTTATAATTAAAGGGTATTTACATATTATAAATATTAGAAACCATTAATTAAATGATTAGGTAAGTGTAATTAATCAATTGACAATTACTGTTAATTAAATTAAATTGGTAAAGCGTGCAAGTTTAAACTATATAATATATATGACATTTATTATTTATTAATTAAATGGTCAAATATTGAAATATGAGTAAGGATATGTTTAAAATTATTATATTATATAAAAGGATTAAATTTAATTGAATTAGAAGTTACGGTTGAGAAGTGACCCCAACCAACACCTTTTAATAATGATTTAAATATTTAAATGAGTCCAAGTCCAAGTTGAGGGCTCGAGGACTTACATGGTAGATGGAAGGGGGGTGGATAAATTTATGATGAAGATAGGGGTAGTAATGGGGAGGAAAGGTCGGAAAACATGGGGATAAGAGGGAGAAAGGAGGGAGGAGAAGGGGATCCTTTTTACCTTAGGATTTTTGAGAAGTTTTGGGAGAACAGAGCTGCAAAGAAGGGGTTTTGTTGGAGATTGTTCTTTTGAGGGGATACAATAGCTTAGGGCTTGTACTCGGTTTGGGCTCGGGGGTCCAAAGGGGTACCTTTGGAGCTGGGTGGTCGGCGAGACCTCGCCAGTTGGAAGGGTGGCAAGACTGGTTTGGGGACTGGTTGAGTTTCAAAGCTTTGGGAAGGACTTTTGGCTACAGGGAAAAGCAAGGAAAAACGACAAACAAGGACAGCAACAAAGGTGGACCTACTAGCTACCTACAGGTATTTTCTAGCAGGTATGTTATCGTTTCTACCTTGGTAAATTCTGTTTAATTAAATTTCAAAAGTTTATATGCTGTGATTATCTTTGCTACCTGCACAGTCAACAGTAAATTGTTAGAAGTAGATAAAACAGATTTATAAATTTTCAAATTTGAAAGGAATGAAATGCAGATTTTATATCGTTTTCAGGCATGAAAATGAGCAAAAGTTAGAAATGAAAACATGAAATTAAAACAGAATTTTTATTGTTCAATTTTGTAAATGTAAACACTTTATTTTCTTTACAGCCCAGAACAAATTTTTTGACAAGAAGTGAATTTTCTGACTATATATAAAAGTTAAAAGAGACCCAGTTGGGGGCTTTACATATGGTATCAGAGCCATGGTTTCAAATCTGGAACCAGAGGGCTCGTCACAGAAGCTGTAGAAACTTGTTAAAGAAGTTTAAGACCTACATGAAACATCAAGGGAGGAGAGTTCGATCCCTATATTCTAAATAAAGCAACTAATATAAATAGGATTTAAATCCCCATTGAGATAAATCCATGGGGGTAAATTATACTTTGGTACTGCAAGTGAACCAAAGGAGGAAACTATACATTTTCTGTTATAAAGAAAAAAAAAAGGAGAGACAGAAATAAATTTCTTATATATACATATAGATATATATATATAAATTTATTTATAATATTTTGTATTAATATGGGGCATTACATTCCTTTGAAAACAATCTTATTACAAACGTTTTAGAATATAGTTAAAAATTAAATATATTGTACAGTACAAAGATCAAAACTGTAACGCTTCATCTCAGAAATCCTAGAAATACTTTATTGTAGTCTATATTAAATCTCACAATATTGAAAGAACAAATAAATTGAAGTTTCTTTTTCCAATTTCTTCTGGGCCGGATTGACAAACCCTCTTAATATAGCAGCAGACTTTTCTGTTAGTACCGAAAAATAAATTAAATCTCTGATTCTAAGAGTAAAATTTAACATGAAATCACAGAGAGTTTGAACTTGGCCCAATAAACAGGTAAATTCACTAGCTATAGCCTGGCCGACCACACCACGCGTGTATCTATCGTGGCTCTGTCTGTATCAGCAAATGTTTAAAAGAAATAGATGGGGTTTTAGGGTTGCTGTACGCATTAGGGTATAGGGTTTTGGGTTGCAGCATACATTACTGTAGTCATGTTAATCAACAAGTTACAGTATTGCTATCAAAACAAAACACTGGCAGACAAAAATTCGTTTCTTCACATCAACGCATAATTTGTTGAGCGTTTAAAGAAGAGAAAGGGGTCGCTGAAAGAAGGATTATTTGTAGCATTATTCCAAAATATAATGAAAAAAAAAATCCAAAAAAAAAAAACGAAACCCACAGGGCACGGGCGCAGCCCGGCTAGCAAGGCCGTGAGCCTGTGGCCTGGGCACAGCCCGACCAGCGGCCATGGGCCTGCGGCCTGGGTGTAGCCCGGCCAGCAAGGCCATGAGCCTGCGGCCTGGGCACAGCCTGGCCAACGGCCATGGGCCTGCGGCCTGGGCGTAGCCTGGCTGGCACGGTCGTGAGCCTGCGGCCTGGGCTCAGCCCGGCCCAGTGGCCTATGGCGAGGGAAAAACAAAAAAAAGAAAAACAGCTATATCCACTTGTTAATCGAAGGGTAGTTCTATGGCTGAGAGAATCCCATTAGTAGGTGGCCTGGTAGCCTGCCGGCCATAGCCGCAACTTCCAGTGGAAACAGAGGGACGTGGTGGACTATAAATAAATATAAAGAATAAAAATTAATAAAGAATAAGGAGAAAGAGAGGTTTCACCTGCACAATAGCTGACCTGAGCCGAGCTATGAAGGGTAAAGCTGAGCCCAGGAATGAGTGCCGAGTTGTTGAGCTCCTTTACCTAGTTGCAGAGCTCGATATCAGAAAAATGGGAAAGCAAATGACTGAGTGTGGGGGGCGGAGCCCCATTTTAACAAGCAATATCAAGGTTTCGGTGATTGTTGGGAAGTTGGGATGATGACAGGTGGCCCTCATGCCAGATGGCCAAGTGGGGAGGTAAGGTTTAGGGTTAGGGCTCGTAAATGTAGAATTAAGTTAATTAATGGAAATTTTATTTAAATATTTTTATAGGATCAAATATAATATATAGTATAAGTGATGATGTAATGTTAATTTAAAGGGTTAAATTATTTTAAATTTAAACTCATTTATTTATGAGAGTAACCTTATTTAAGGTTAATTTAATATGGTTAACTAATTAATTGTTTAAATTAACCTTATTATATCTAAACTTTACAAGTTAATTGTAAGATCATTTAATTGCATTTCTTGAGCATATGGATTTATTATATGTATTAATTAATCATTACTATAGTTAAGACTTAATATAGTTAATGATTAGCTTTTCTTCTTGAAAATGCTTCTTACTGAAACTTCAACGTATAGTCGAAGGGGCAAGACCGACACGGAATCTTGAAAACGAGATACCACGGAGACCAACATGACGAGCTGATCAGTAGGACATGGATTCTATTTCTAACAAAATGTTGGGTAAACACGATGCTAGACTTAAAACTTAGGTTATTCTATTAGTAAATTATTAAATTATTAATTGTTAATGAGAGTGGGGCAATAAACATTAATTGAATATCTTGAAGAGTTGATGGCGACTTGATGAGGGTTGTGTGGAATCCAATACCTAAACCTACGTAGAATTACTACAATATATCTAGTACCGGGTGGCCTCAAGATGGCCTGATCGAAACGTCCTGAACTATAGCTCTTAGAGTAAACGCTCATAAATTAGTCATGACGCATTTTGAATTAATTGTCGAGTTTGATGATAAATTAGTCATGATGTCGTCATATGCTAATTATTTTATTATTCCATGTAGCAGGGATAAACATGGTAAGAACGCGAGCAGGTCGGGGGCGAGGTCAGGCTACGGCGTTACCTGAGCCGAATGTGCCAGCACCATCACCAGAGACCATCCTTATATTGCGCTTGTTGGGAGCATTAAACGAAACACTCAGGGGACTAGCACAGAGAGGAAGTGCTACCTTGGAGGTAGAAGTGGATTCCCCTCCACTAAGGGAGGAAGTTCCTGTGGTAGAAGTGAATACAGTACCAAGAAATCCACACCAGGATATTAAGAGGGAACTTCAGAAGATAAGGCTTCCAAAATTTTCAGGGGGTCGATCAGGGATACGAGCAGAGTCGTGGTTGGAAGAGATGACTAGGTGCTTGACCTTGCAGGAGTACACCTCCATGTTCAAGTCCAAACTGGCCATATTTCAACTAAATGGGGCCACTTTGAACTGGTGGGGAAACCAAGAAAGGCAGCTACACCTTACACCAGACACGGTTCCATGGGAACTGTTTGTGGAACAATTCAAAGGGAAGTACCTACCCGCATCCTACCAGGAAGAACAAGCAGGGGCTCTTCATGCCTTGGTACAAAGGCATCTATCGGTGGAGGAGTATGAAGAGAGTTTCATGGAGTTAGTGAAGTATGTCCCTTACTTGGACAATGACGAACACCAGGTTGAGCGCTTCGTGTATGGGCTCAATGCCAAGATCAGGGCTCAGGTACGGATGTGGAAACCGAATTCGGTCGCCGAAGCAGTAGATTGTGCTCGTTACACTGAGGAGATGTTGGGTGCAAATCCCATCAGGTCATTCAACTCTCAGCAGTCAGGGTTTGCGGGGAAGGCCCCTTGAAGCTACCCCCGGGGAGGATATGCGAGGCCACCTCCCTACGGGAACAGGAGCACACCAAGAGTCGTAGCAGTAGACAGATCAGTGGAAACTAGGGCGGTGCCCCAGTCAGCCACAGGAACTCACCAAGGTGTGAGGAATTTCAGAGGATCAGCTGGTAGAGGAAGGGGTCCTAGGGGGAGGAGCCCCTCTCAAAGGTCTGAACAGGTTATTTCGCCCACTCCATTACAGGTTGCTTGTTGGGGATGTGGAGGTCCACATTACCAGTGTGATTGTCCTGAATTACGATCCGGTACAGTGCAGTGAGAAGGAAAATCCCCAATGGGGAGTGGGGGTAGTAGGCATCAGATCTCGGCTGCAGTAAACAACCATCAAGAGGAGCACCAATCCACTGTGGTGGAATCATCAGGTACGGTCAATAATGTCAAGCTTAGAATATTATTTGATCCTGGCACTATTGATAGTTTCATTTCTCCATATGCATTAGACAAATGTGGGTTGGCAGCCTACGAACATGATGATTTCATCTTAGTCGAAATGGCTTCAGGGGTAAAGCAACCAGTAGGACCTAGTGTCGATAAGTGTGTGGTGGATCTTGGGGTGTGTGTTACACAATTCAAAGTGTACGTCACCACTCTAGAAACTTATGATCTCATCATCGGTATGAATTGGCTTGAGGAACATCGAGCTTTCTTGGAGTGTTATTGAAAGAAGGTTCTTTGCATTAATGACAATGGAGAGGCCATCAAGATCCAAGGTATCAAACGGAAGGTGTCCCTATGTTTCATATCAATGATGAACGTAAAGCGATGTATGCGAAAGGGATGCCAGTTGTACATTGTTGAAGCACTAAACAGTGAGAAGGGACCCTCCTTTGATGACTATCCAGTGTTAGCCGAGTTCAGTGATGTATTTCCAAAGGAATTACCTGGGTTACCTCCTAAGAGGGAACTTGATTTTACCATTGAGGTGAAACCCAGTGCAGAGCCAACATCGAAGACACCTTACAGGATGACGGCCCCAGAACTTTGTGAGTTTCAAATGCAGTTGAAGGAATTGCTAGATCTAGGGCTCATCAGACCAAGTGTTTCACCGTGGTGTGTGCCAGTAATCTTTGTGAAGAAGAAGGATGGCTCCTTGTGTCTTTGTATAGATTACCGAGATTTGAATAGAGCCACTGTAAAGAATAGGTACCTGATACCTCGAATTGATGACCTCTTTGATCAAATGAAAGGGGCGACAATCTTCTCAAAGATTGACTTACGATCAGGTTACCACCAGCTACGGATTAAGGAAAGTGATATACCTAATACTGCTTTTCGAACAAGTTTTGGGCACTATGAGTTTGTGGTGGTACCCTTCGGTTTGACCAATGCCCCAGTCGTATTCATGAGTCTCATGAATAGCGTGTTCCGAAAATAATTAGATCACTTTGTGCAAGTCTTCTTGGACGACATACTCATCTACTCCAAGAATGAACAGGAGCACATGGAACACTTGCGAATAGTGTTTTCATGCTTAAGGGAGCATCAGTTGTATGGTAAGTTGTCCAAATGTTCATTCTATCAGAAGGAGATCCATTACCTAGGGCATATAATTTTTGGTGAGGGAATTTCTGTTGACCCTGAAAAGGTGAAGGCCATAATGGATTGGCCCGTGCCAAAGAATGCGCATGAAGTAAGGAGCTTCATGGGGTTAGCCGGGTATTATAGAAGGTTTGTTGAGGGTTTCTCAAAAATCGCGAAACCCATAACTACCCTACAACGTAAGGGCACTAGGTATGAATGGATAGATGAATGCGATGCCGCATTCGCAGAGCTGAAAAGACTATTGACAAGTGCACCAATTCTACGAGTTCTAGATATGGAGAAGGAATTCACAGTTTGCACCGATGCTTCAAGGTAGGGTTTGGGTGCAGTATTGATGCAGGAAGGTGGGGTAATAGCTTATGCGTCAAGAAAGCTAAAACCACATGAAGAGAATTACCCTACTCATGACCTAGAGTTGGCTGCAGTGATGTTAGCTTTGAATATTTGGAGACATTACCTTGTTGGACGAAGCTTTGAACTCAAGTCTGATCACCAAAGCTTAAGGTATATCTTCACTCAAAGAGACCTAAATTCTAGGCAAAGGCGATGGAGTGAATTCATGAGCGAGTATGATTTTGGGATTTCCTACATCAAAGGGAAGGAGAATGTGGTAGCAGATGCCTTAAGCAGAAAACCAAGACTTTTCTCTCTTATACCTTTGAAGGTGGATTTGAGGGAAAGAATTTTAGGGAAGCTACTCGGAGATAGTTGGTACCTAAAGGTCACAGCGGCACTCCAGAATGGGAAACCGGTGGGACCAAAGTTTGAAGGCTATGAGTTGGAAGCCGATGGTTTTCTACAGTATCAAGGGAGGATGTACATTCTTGAGGAGGGAGATATTAGAGAGACTATCCTTAAGGAGGCCCACAGAGCAGTGTATTGTGCGCACCCGGGTGTAAAGAAGATGTATGCAGACATGAAGCAACTCTTCTTTTGGGTAGGGATGAAAAACGACGTGGTCAAATTTGTCGCTAGGTGCCTTGAGTGTCAGCAGGTAAAAGCTGATCATCACCACCTGGCAGAACTGTTACAGCCGCATGACATTCCTATGTCGAAGTGGGAGGTTATCTCCATGGACTTCGTGGTGGGATTTCCTCTTACCTCTCATAGGCCTGATTCCATTATGGTCATCGTTGACAAACTGACCAAAACTGCTCACTTCATTCCAGTTAAGGAGACCTATGATGTCACGGATGTAACACGTGTGTTCATAAATGAAGTTGTTCGTCTCCATGGGTTTCCCAAGAAGATTATATCGGATAGAGATTCCAGGTTTACATCCAGGTTTTGGACGAGTTTGCAGTCGGCGTTGGGTACTCAGTTGAACCTAAGCACTGCTTACCATCCAGAGACAGATGGGAAAACAAAAAGAGTGAATCAGGTGATGGAGGACATGCTTAGAATGTATGTCATGGATCAACAAACTCATTGGGAAAAGCACTTACCTTTGGTGGAGTTTGCTTACAACAACAGTTACCATAGCTCAATTGGGATGCCTCCATATGAAGCTTTATATGGAAGGCCATGCAGGACACCATTGAGTTGGGAAAGGTTATAGGATCGAGTAATTATAGGACCTGAGTTGATTCAGGAGATGGAAGAACAGGTTGTTCAGATTAGACAACGGTTAAAGGAAGCACGGGATAGGCAGAAGAGTTATGCCGATGTGCATAGGGTTGACCGAAGCTATAAGGTTGGGGATGCAGTGTTCGTCCGCATCAGGCCTATCAAAAGTACCATCAGGTTTGGGAAGGGGACAAAGTTGTCACCACGATTTATAGGACCCTTTGAAATTTTAGAAAAGGTTGGACCTGTCGCGTATCGTCTTGCGCTGCCACCCCATTTGCACAAAACTCATAATGTTTTTCATGTATCTGTTTTACGACATTATGTAGCTGATGAGTCACATAAAATAAATTGGAAGGAACTACAGGTTTTGGATGAGGGAACCATCAGGGTCGAACCATTACTTATATTGGACTGCAGGGTTAAACAGTTGAGGCACCGTTTGGTGGACCAAGTTAAGGTCCAGTGGGACCGATATATCCCGGGGTCTGCTACCTGGGAGGACGCAGAGACTATGCGTCGTGATTATCCCACATTATTTTGATCATAACTTCAGGACGAATTTTCCTGAAGGGTGGGTGTATGTAACACCCCGTTTTGACATTTCTACCTGAACTACTATTATATGTTGTATTTGTTTGATTGTGAGACCTCGTCGGTTTGACGACACTGTGGACATATGGTTCTATTATTTTGCCAATATATATATGTGTGTGTGTGATGATAGTATTATGGTCGGTAGTCATGTTTAGATATGTATCATGTGTTAATTATGTCAAATATATGGAAATTACTGAATGATGGGTACGTGGATACCATTACAGATATATGTTGAAATAATGAATGTTATGCCAGGTGAATGGCGAATGAATGAGTTTATTGTTGTCATGTTATGATGAGATATATGTATACATATTGAGGATTATGCATGATATCCTATATTGTATGTCGAGGACTGACTTACAGGTTGAAACAACTAAGTGATAGCTGGATCCTACGAGGTGGGAGGGCCTCGGGGACATGGACTTCGAAAGATAAAATGGTATGCGAGTGATGCATTATTTACTTTCGTATGATTATTATGCTGTTTATTATGATGTATGTTATGACAGGGGTGGGGTAGAGTTCCAAGAAACTCAACCGCCCAGATCGGTTATACGATGACAGACCGAGTACAAGTGCAACGTTGTTGTTATGTCGAGTAGACATAGTCCCTTGTTCCATTAAGGGGGGGGTGGAGGCTTTACCCACTGTTTATCCCCGAAACCCAGAGTCATGGGAGGGCTGTGCTATGGCGTGCTCCCCAAGGTGTGTGATGATGAATGGTGGTTGCCTGCTGGGGAAGCTTGGTCGATGTGGTCGACACTTCCGCTTACGGGTTCTAGCTAGAACCGGTCATGACTTGACATTCCAGGGTAGTCCAGCAGAGGACAGGATAGGATGTGGAAGTTAGTAATGATGTAGGTAGATAGATGTAGCGTGAAGTAGGGGTGAAAACAAGATCTAACTGTAGGTGTGTAAAACCCTTGGTTAGTATGTGTCGTAAATTAGTGATGTATGAATTGTCGTAACATGGATTTTAGTAAGCTAATGGATCATACCTTGTAAACTATGATAAAACATGTGTCGGTAAATAATAAGTTCCTTGATTATGATTGATGTATGTGAATTATTAATTTTAGTGTACTTATGTGAGGAAAGTAAGCAGTAGCTACGCTTACATAACTCGCCTACATATTATGAATTACATGGAATATTGAT
>LPNX010239708.1:4152-69764 GCA_001517045.1 Pseudotsuga menziesii | reverse complement strand
GGGGGTGGATAAATTTATGATGAAGATAGGGGTAGTAATGGGGAGGAAAGGTCGGCAAACATGGGGATAAGAGGGAGAAAGGAGGGAGGAGAAGGGGATTCTTTTTACCTTAGGATTTTGGAGAAGTTTTGGGAGAACAGAGCTGCAAAGAAGAGGTTTTGTTGGAGATTGTTCTTTTGAGGGGATACAACAGCTTAGGGCTTGTACTCGGTTTGGGCTCGGGGGTCCAAAGGGGTACCTTTGGAGCTGGGTGGTCGGTGAGACCTCGCCAGTTGGCAGGGTGGAAAGACTGGTTTTGGGACTGGTTGAGTTTCAGAGATTTGGGAAGGACTTTTGGCTGCAGGGAAGAGCAAGGAAAAACAACAAACAAGGACAACAACAAAGGTGGACCTACTAGCTACCTACAGGTATTTTCCAGCAGGTATGTTATCGTTTCTACCTTGGCAAATTCTGTTTAATTAAATTTCAAAAGTTTATATGCTGTGATTATCTTTGCTACCTGCACAGTCAACAGTAAATTGTTAGAAGTAGATAAAACAGATTTATAAATTTTCAAATCTGAAAGGAATGAAATGCAGATTTTATATCATTTTCAGGCATGAAAATGAGCAAAAGTTAGAAATGAAAACATGAAATTAAAACAGAATTTTTATTGTTCAATTTTGTAAATGTAAACACTTTATTTTCTTTACAGCCCAGAACAAATTTTTTGACAAGAAGTGAATTTTCTGACTGTATATAAAAGTTAAAAGAGACCCAGTTGGGGGCTTTACATTTGTACATTTGATCTCTCTCTATTGGGCATTGGGGCTTCTTGGTCTCTTGGAGCATCTTGGATTCTAGGATTAGGGTTTCATCCTTTTGAGGCTAGAGATTAGGGTTTGATGTATTTGGGGAAGAAAAGGAGGTGGGTGTCTTTCCTTGGAGATGTTGATGTTTGTAGCTCAGACAGTTATTTCCATGATTTTGTGTCTTATGGAAATCATCATTAATACCTCTTTGGAACCTAGGAAATTCACTTATTTAAAGTCTATTAAAGTGAATGCCTTTTTAGATGATTGAGGCTGATTTGGAGAAATGCCCAAGTTTTTGGCATTAAAGATTTAAATTAATTAAATGAATCTCAACCATTGATCTCAAATGAGTGAGATTTAATCTCAGCAATTGGAGTTAGTGTTTTGGTTCATCTCAATAGTATCAAAGGCAGCTGAGGAGAGAGAGGAAGATACACCATCACAAGAGTGAAACTCAAGCATTGAGTTGGAGAGAGAAAGACATTTTACTTCCAATTTTTCGCCAAGAGAAAAACAACATTTCGAAAGACATTTGTAGGGGGGGTGTACCAGTCAAGCAGAGCCATCACTTGTCTATAGGGGTAGCCGTACAGGATTCCATACAATGGTACAAATCCATACTGCACAGTGCATACCATTGTACAGATCAACTGTACAGGGATTCAATGCGGTCATTTGGATTCGTAAAAATCATCATTCGTATAGTCGTATAGATTGGCCATGTGCACAGTTCCGTACAATCGTATGGACCATACAATGGCTGCATAAGGCCATACAAGGAAATAGATTCAATAGCTTGTTTGTAGAGGGTTTTCTGAGGTGATTTTTTTTTGGAAAGTAATATGGGACCCTTCTATTACTAGATCAAAACTAAAGATATTTACATACCCAACTCCTTAAAACATGGAGTCAGGCATCGGTCTAGTATCCAAAAAAGAAAAGTAAAAATGATAGCCCATAAAGAAAGATAGAGGAGCATGAGAGTAGCCCAACCCTTTAGCGTGGGTGCTCGATCCTGAAAACAGATAAGTGAATCCGATCCATAACAAAACATAGACCTACTAAGTATAAGGAACCAAATAGAGATATAACCCAAAGCAAACCACAAAGAGCATCTAACTGTCCCGTGATGAAGAAAGGATTAGCGTCTGCGGGAGGACTCAGGCTTCATCTGGGGCATTTATGATGCCTTTTCCACTCCCTTGGTTATGATCTGCATGCCTTGATTCCTCCATGTCCTCATCTTCATCTCATGGGATGTGCTGAAAGGGTGGAGCTGAGAGTCAAGCCTTGCGCAATGTTCTGAAAATCATTGCTGGTTGGGCTTAGGGTTCTAATACCCCCTTTCTTTTCATGTAGGTTGTGAATGAGGTTGATTTGCCACCTATTATCCAGTGTCTTCGCTCAAAAAGGTTACTCATGTTCTATAGTGACCTGAGAAAGAGCTGCTTGGAAGCTAGTTTGAAGGACCCATACACATTAGTAAGGAAGCATTTGGAGTTGGTTCCTAAAATATGGAACTTGACGAAGATTGAAAATTTTGTAGCCATGAAATTAGTAAGATTTAAGCCTAAAGGGTTCCATATGATTCCTATACCTCATGTTGCACTTGAGGCATCAATGGTGGAGGCTTCACAGTTCTTCTAGATCTTGCTTGCCATGGATTTGAAACTCTCCTCTGAGCATTTTGTTTCTTGAATAAAAATCACTAAGGGTTTCTCTTCCCTTATTTTCTTCTTCAATAATATTTTCTTGCTAGGTGCGCTGCACCCTCTGATGTTCCAAGATAAAAGCTTCATTGGGAGGGTTTGTTGGATATGGAAAAGGTTGCCTCGATTGTTGAAAAATGCCCTGACGCCACAAGTTTTTCCCCAATGTCCTTGATGCATTGCTGGTTACTTCTTCTTCCATGTTTTTCATTGCCTGTATTTTTGATAGTCTCATGGATTTTGGCTCTTGGGTTATCCAAGCAAACTACTAGAGATTTATCCTTTTTCCTGGTATTTATGATTGCTTCCTTGAGCAGAAGAACCTGTTGTGCTGGTATGATCCCTTTGATTGGATCTTGGACAACTTTCTCAAATTTGTCTAGGTTTAGGTCTCCTCGATCTATTTCCTCCGTGTCTTCTTCTTCTACCTGCATATTGGTTTCTTTCTCTATTGTCGCATCCTTGAAGGTTTCCAGGATTTCCTTGCAATCCTTAGGGCCATCTTTGGATGTTTCTGGGATTTCCCTATCTGGACTTTTCTGAGTGCTTTATTTTTGTAGAATCTCAAATGGATTAGAGGTGCTATATTTTTTGCTTACCTCTGGTCCTTGATGACGCTTGGCTGATCTCTTCCTGCCTGTGACCTTCATGTACCCCTCCTTTTCCTTCTCATCTTTGCTTTTCTGCTGGGTAGTGGGATTATTTTCAGGGCAATCTCTGAACAAATGCCCATGTTCATGGCACCTCCTGCATCGAAACGGGATGTGCTCATAATCAATGGATTGATAACAGTCTTCGTCCTCCCAACACAGGTTTATACCTTTCGGTAGCTCCTTCGCAATGTTCATGTAAACGCATATGTGAGCATACGAGGTGTACCACATTATTTTTGTCTGATCTACAATCTTCACAAACTCTCCAATGGAATTCCCCAATGCCTTCCAGATGTTCTCATGCCAATATTCAGATGGGAGCGAATAGAGCCTGATCTAGATCGCCCCATTGAGGTTTTATAACTCTGTTTATGCAAACACTTGCCCATAACAACTCAGATTCAACCCAGAATTGGATTCAAGGCCATTTATTGTTGTTTCATCCATGGAACTAGCCCAGAATGATCTTTGAAAACCCTAGTGAATACCCTCTGCAAATAGGGGGTAACAGGTTTCGTCCTACATGATTCACATATAGTAGTTATGTGATTTATTACCTTTTTGGCAAGCTACCCTTTCTAGTTTCAATAACCTATTTCAATCATCAAAGGACATCAATGTAATAATTTAGTTTTTGCATCACTGTCCAATGAATTATATAGCTTTATTGTGTGAGACAATACAAGTCCAAAAACCCTGATCAACCTCTGAAGAACTAGAAAACTGAAGGGATGCTTTCAATTTTACTTGTAGGATTTCAGTGAGATTTTAGCCTAGACAGATTCAAATCTAGATTGCAAGTTACACCTACTATTATCACAGGTCAGATAGCTAACAAACATGAAACCAACCAACTTGTAGATGAAGATCAACCACTTGGGTAAAATAGAGGATCTAAATAACATTAGGTGTTCATTACAAAGATTAACCGATAAAAATAAAGATCAATAATGCATCACAAAAGGCTACTCAGACAAACAACATATCAGACAGAAGTTAAGCCATTCAACCAAACAAACACGTTTGTGATTTAGTCAAACACACATGAGAAAGGTCAAAGAAGGCTGGTCGGCTCCATAAAAGTGAGGTGTCATTGATATACCCGCCAAGGTTCAAATCTCCCCAAAGACAATTGAGCCTCGTGGGCCACTTGTGATAGTGCTAGTGCTTATGCTTGTGTTCGCAGATGGGGTCAAGTGCAAGTCACAAGCGACTTTGGTAGAATAGATACCCCTCAACAATGTCTTCTTAGCCAAAGGATGCTCTCGTAGCCTGTGAGACCCTTTTTTCCACATTGTCCTATCTCACATCAAATAGTTGCTACTTGTTGGTGTTCATTGAAAGCATATCAATCAAAAAACAAAAAACAAGAGAAAGGTCAACGAAGTACTAACTAGATCAATCAGAATGTCCAAAAATATTAATCGAATGTTCAAAGTCAATTATCTAGAACAATGTTTGATAAGAAAATTCAATATCTAGAATGTTGTTTATAACAAAACTCACACTTTTTGAGAGAGGGGGGCAGAATTACCAGACATAAACATAAAATGTTTGACTAGTTGAGTCAGACTATAGTAAGTAGTGAGTTGCATCATGTAGGATCGTTTGTACTCATCGTTGTCATCAACAAATTTATGAAATTATCTCCATCTCATGCATATGTGATGTATGGTATGCATATGGAATGAAGATAAGGTCACAATATCATGGTGTTGCAATGCTATTATTTTTATGCTAATGCCTATTATGTGTATGGAATGAACATGCATAGTAGCGTAATTCTCCCATGTCTATATACTATAAACTAATTTAACCTTGAACTAATGTTTGTACAGCTTCATACAACCACCTATTCAGAACATTATATATGTCCACTTTATAGTTTTGATTTCCATCATGCAAACAACAAACTGCATCCAAATCATGGGTATAAGATGCAAGCATCTCTCATAGTACTAGAGGGAATGTTTTGAAATACACTTTCCAGGCATCTTATTCTGGATGCAACTCTCTGATGCTAGGAAATTTGAGGATAAAGGATTGATTAAGAACAATTAGAAAACATTAAAGGCAGTATTAAACAAAATTACATGAATAAGTGCTCTTTAACAAACCACAAACTATAAGCTAACATTACATCCTATTTATACTGTTATGGAAAAGTTTGAAGCTCTCAAATTCTAGATCAATTTCAAGCCTCAGACAATGAAAATATAAGTTTAATACCCTGTAGCTCTTTCCTTCTCTTAGAGACAAGCCAACTAGGTCAGTTACAAACTTACAAGCATTGTACTTTTCCAATAGATGTAGATTTCTAAAACCATAGGTCTCTGACTCTTTATAGATTGTTAATTTTTCTTCAATGCCCCTAAACTCCAAATCAATGAGCCTTATTATAGAGACCATTTAAGAGACACACTCACGAATCTCATTGAATCATTAATCTCCAAGAACCTATGCCAATAACAATTTCAATATTGAATCGCTAATGAAAGGATCTCTTTACATTCAAACACTTATTGTTTTCAACTTTGTCACTTTTGAATCCTTATGATAAATATCAATCTTTTGTAATCAATGGGGCTAGTTTTTGGCTTTTTCTCAAAAACTTCTAATTCTGACTACCTAGGAATGGGTTTCTTAAGGATATCTTTTTTATTTTGATGGGAAAAATCGTAATTTCATTTCTTGCAAAACAAAATTACATATATAAGATACCCCTGGAATTCAAAATGCAACCTTTCTCAGGTTCTGTGAAGGGGCACTAAGATGCGATCTTTTAAAAATGTAGTTTAAGTCAAGTCTTCATTTTCATGACCATAATTTCTAAAAGATATATTTTAAGGCAGACTGTTTATTTTTCTTGTAATTTGAAAGCATTTAACAAATATTCATGTTTCTGATTTTGTGTTTTTTAGTGACATCTTGTTGTTTGAGTTTGTTAATTTGGTTTTTACTTATCCTTACATGTAATTACTTAATACTAGTTCAATTATGTGGTTATCTTTTGACCTAAAGTTTAAACAGTACATATTTTAAACATAAATTGTTCCCATTTCTGGCATGTCAGATAACTATTTTTCCAAATTATTTTTGCAGAGATTGGATGCTAAGTACGAATTGGATCCTTCAGCAAATAGTTTGTTATATGATATTGTGCGTAAGGAGATTGAAGAGAAAATAGCCAAGGCCTCTTCTAGTTGCACAAATGCTCTACTGTGGCTGACAAGGTGAAATATGCTTTCGAAGCACATATTCATTTCCTCTTTCCGGATTGTAAGCCACATGCAACAAATATGCTGAATTTATCTTAGTAAGCTTCGTGCTTTTTCTTTATGTGTTGTCTAACATGAATTTAGCATGCAAACTCTTGCAATGAAATCTAACCTGATTTTACCATTAGACAAGCTTTCTCGAGAATTTTTAAAATTTTGATCTATCAAAATTATGTTTCTTTGCATGAGCCTGTTAATCTATTCAGCTAGATTGCATTGTCATTTCACCTTGGCTTGATAAATCCCCTGTACGATTCAGCTTTATAATGGTATGCATAATTACAACAGAGTTGGAACTTGTGAGGACTTGGAAATTGTAATTGGCACAAGGTCAGATACTTAGGATGTTTGCAAAGAACACATGACTAATGAAAGCATGATTATGTGGTAGTTTAATTCATTGGATTTCAGTTACGTTTAGCCAGGTCCAACCCATATTTTTAACAAAATGTGCTACTTAAAACATGTAAACACAAAGTTCACCGTTTAGGTTTTGAAATTGCAGTATATGATTTGAGTTGTCTTCTTTGAATGAGGCAAACCTTTAAGTTTTTGGAAGTTAAAAACTTAAATACCCTTTCGAAAAAGACCCTTGCAAGCCAGAAACCTTTTTCTTAGAGTTCATGTTTTAGGGGTTTCTATTATGCCAAAATTACCTAGGAATTTCATTTGATCCTTTTCCTTCCTAGGATAGACCACCACAGCTCAAGTAACTATGGGATATCACAAGATAACACAACAACATGTTCCCCATGGGATTGAGCTAAGGTGGTTCTTTAAGGGTTGTAGATAACATGCTACTGATGGGATTATCAGTTCTTTTGTCAACATCATGTTATCTTCCATGTTTGCAGTTTGTTATAATTTTTCAATGTTTTCTTCATTTGCCAATATGTAGATTGAAATTCCATGCTACCATAGGTTAAACAACTGTTGATGTTGTCAATGATGATTGCTACACATTCAGTGTTTGATGTTGTCAGAACTTGATCCTATGATCTGAAGGAAACTTGGATGTAGCTGGAACAACTATCTAAAAAAGAATAAAACTTAAGAAATTTGGATTGGCAACTCCATGAAGTATTTCTTTTGCAAAAGGTGCTGCAAAAGGTTTTGTCTGTCACTCTATTTGACATTTGGAAACCCATTTTTCTACTTTACCACTACAATGGGTGACACACATTTTCTTTTGTCTAATTGAATAATAATTTATGTCACTTGTAGATTCTCTGTTTCTTCTTTTGCTTCCTTGTTTTTCTTGGGGTTCATTTGAACAACCTTTGCCAAATTGATTTAACATATGGTTGTAGCTGAATTTTTAAGATCGCAAAAAAATCATGGTAGCTAAAGGGGGACTTGTCTGCAAAATTCTTTGAATAGTGAGTGTGCTCAATTTTTCTTGGTCCAGACTCCAGACTCCATCCCCTCCATCTCCTAGTTTCATCTTTTTGTGAGTGTTGTTGTGTAGTCTCATTAGAAGTCTCAATCTTTTGTTTGTTCTTTTGTAAATCTTTCTTACATGAGCTCAACATTTGCTTTGTGTTAGTGACTCGATCCCTTGCTGTAGTAGTGTTGAATATGCCAACAGTATGCTTCCCTCCCATCATCCTAGCATCATTGACTCCCAACGCAAGGCCATTTGGCCATCATTTGGATGCTTTGGTCTCCTACAGGACAGTCTTGATATTTACTATCATAAAACTCTTCTTGTAGCCCTATCATTTTTGCAACCTACCATTTAATCCTCCCAAAACCACCCTAACTTATCCTTTAATATTTCCCTCTACAACCATCCCATTTTCCCCTTCGAAAATCACCAATAGAAGCACTAAGGACTATCATAAGAACATCTTAACTTGACAGAAAATTAAATTGCTTAACAGTCCACTTAGCTTCACAAATTGCCATTTGGAGTTATTGATTATCATTTGCATCTTTATTTGAAATTTCACTCTAGAATTGGCAACCTAAGAACAAAAATCGGGACTGTCTATTCAGAAGCAACCTTCAGCCATACTCAGAATTAACTTGACAGTGGCATACAATTAAGACCAAAACTTGTTTTGATTTCAAAGAATACACCTTGGTGATTTCACACTCCTTCTCTTACCACTTGTCTTTGATTTGAAACATTTGTTTGAGCAATGATATGTTACATTCCTCTTGATTGAAAATACTTATGATTTTGACAGTAGCATGATAACATTCACAACCTTGGAAATTACACAAAGAATATTTAGATTTCCCTTTAAAAATTTGGTTAGATACACTTGTTCGGGTTGTTGATATCATTGGTTGACTGAAATTTCAATTTGGATCTGTCATCATATATTTTAATTAGGCTGGAAGTAACACACCTGCTCCATCATTTGTTGGCCATTGGCATTTACATTTCAAACTTTCTTATCATTTGGTGAGGCATAAAATTTGTGTTTCAAGATTGAAAATTGTAACTTGTACTTGACTTTGCGAGGGCAAAATATGATTTCCAGCTTCACAAGTACACAGTAAGAATATGAAGTTTCCAGTCAACTTAATGGCCTAAATGGATGTTCCAAAACAAATTTCATCTTGCAAAAGGACAAGACACTTTAGTATTTATGGACAAGTATTAGCCAATTGCTTTGAAGCTCAATATTATCACAACAAATGGACTGTCAAAGTCAAGGTACGTTCCAGCAAATGTAAAATCTCTATGACTGTCCATGCAATTTCTAGCCAAATAGAAAATGTCACTCAATCATGCCCAAAATGTAGATTCCATCTCTTGAAAAACTATTGATAATTAAGCTAAGTTCAAGATTTTCTTTAGATGGGTATGATTAAATGGATAAGTGATAGAGCCCAACTATATAGGGCTGGAAATGTTTGCAAGATAAACAGTCTTCTTGGACTGTGTATGTTCCCTTAGGGTATGACGTTGAGGGGGTTCTAGGTCCTACGTTAGGGAGTTAGATTGTGAAGGGAATAGGGTAGTGTTGTAGGTTTGAGATAGGATAATAAAATGACATCAAATGGCTTCCCCTCTATAAAATTACAGTCAATTTCTCTGACAGGTCAAGAGGATGAGATGACTTGGGAAAGGGGTTTATAGGACTTGCGTTTGAGTTTTAGTCTTCTAGGTTTGTAGAGGAGTCTTCCTAGTCTATGATGGGTCAAGTTGTAAGTGTTTAGGGCTGTCCTTTTATATGTTTACAGTCTGTTATAAGGGCAGAGCTTTTTTTTCATTTGAAATAAATGGTGTGATTTATACTATATAAAGCACCAATGTCTTTAAATTCTTAATAAACATCAGTGCTTGTAAAGAAAATATACACACCTGCAGAGGTTTTAAGGATATGATTACTTGATAAATGGAATTACCTCCAGAATACTGCACCTAAAGCAGTACTCAACCAGCTTATCTTGAGCACTTGAAATGGATGGAAGTTTGGAACCATTCATTACAATGAGAGTGTTTTGACACTTGCAACTATGTTTCCCTACAATGGTTATGTTGTTGCCAGTACTATTCATGGTATTGGTAAAATCAGTTTTTTATATTGTTAAGCTAAGATAATACTTTGATCTTCCTTATCAATTATAAAATATATTTTGATTGATCATATGATCTACATCATGAATAGATGAAAGAATGAGCCAATTAGTAATTTGGATTCTATTAGTGAGAAGCCCTGGATCATTCCAGAAATGAAAAATGTTGATAACTATACATAGGATGAGTATTGTACAAAATACTAATCAAACATATGTAACACATCATCATTATGAGTTTATCAGGGCCAGTTAAACAACTATTAGGCCAAGTATCATAAGAACTAACTGGAAGAAAATTGTTATCAAAACATTTCCAGTCATTATGGAAAATATGAGTAGTAGACACTTAGGAAATGTTTTCCAACAAATAGTCACCCAATTTTGCAACAAGTGGAAATCTATGGTTGATACAACTCCTAAACAATTTCTAGAATTCCTTTGCTGGTGATTGTCATAGGACAAATATTTCTAATCCATTTTCCAATTACAAGCAATATTTATCATAGGGAAAATATTTCTAGAATTCCTTTGATTGTAATTGGTAATAACCCCATTAAGTTGGGATCACTTAGAATACTAGGCAATATTGGGACACAATATACTACAGAAGATGGACGAGAAAATGGCTCAAATGAAGACTAGACTAAAGGAAGATAAAATTTTTTAAAATAACTATAACAATAAAAAAGGGGACTTACTTCCCTATAGTTGATTTATTGGTGTCCCAAGCCCATCTTGATGAAGAAATGGTTTCCTAGAAGATCAAGTTTAAACTCTTCCTAGATAACTAGTTTCAAAAAAAAACTATAAAGATAACCAGAGGGTTTTTTGTTCTTCTCATAGAGATGAACATTTTATTTTGGAAATGTATGTGACCTATATGGTTAGCGGAGATGAGTACTCAAACCAATAAATACCTTTTTGTTGTTGCAAAAGGATTATCCTTGTAAGTTAATATAAAGTACAAAGAATAGGCCTTTACATCACTAAATTTTCTCTTTCCACCACAGTGGGGAGGGAAGCATATCCAACTGGGTTGTAATAGTAGAGGACGTAGTGTACTCTCCTAGAAATGCACTTAACATAAATTTTAGTTTCTTAATCTTCCCAAAAACTTTGGAAATCCATTCAATTGAAGCCCTTTTTAGGATCCTCAAAGTTGCTTTATATATTTTTTTCCATGAAAGAATTTGTATAAAATAATAGGTTTCATAATTCCACATGTCTCCATATGATTTTATATATGGAAGGCCTTACATAACCCCTCTAAGTTGGAATCACTTAAAATACCAAGCAATTTTGGGACTCAAGATACTACAAAAGATGGAATAGCAAATGGCTAAGACAATGATTGTTTCAAAAAACTATGTGAATACAAAAGGGGACTGATTTCTGTGTAGCTTATTTAATGGTGTCTCCAACCCATCTTGAAGAAGAAATGGTTTCCTAGAATATCAAGTTGCAATTCTTCCTAGATAACCAAATTCAGGAAATAAAATTATAAAGATAACCAGAAGGTTTTCTAGTTCTTCTCATAGAGATGAATATTTCAATTTGGAAATGTCTATGTACTATATGCTAGGAGGGTAGGTGTGATGAAACTAGTAAATACTTTTTTGTTGTTTTTTCAAAAGGCTTAGCTTTATAAGTCAATATAATGTACAAAGAGTAATTATTTACATCACTGAATTTGCTCTTACCACCACAACGAGGAAGGCAATCATATCTAACTGGGCTGTAATAGTAGAAGACACAATGTACTCTCCTAGAAAGGAACTTGGCATAAATTTGAGCTTCCTAGCATTCCAAAAAACTTTGTAAATCCATTCAATTGAAACCCATTTTAGGATCCTAAAATTTTCTTCATATCTCTTTTTCCATGAATAGGATAGATTAGTGATCTAGAGGACATGCCAAATCCAACACATCTATCTTCTTATCACCATAAGGTATGCTCTCTAAGGTGTGTATATTTTCTTTACACACCAATACTCGACCCTCATTGATATTTCCCTCCTTAACATAGTAATCGATGAAGATATTGTAGGTAAATGACATACGTTTGAATTCATGGGCAACCTGCTATTCTTTGTGTTACTCCAATTGCCTCATGAATCTGCGTACATAATAGAAAACCCATATTGTTCATGTGAAATGGAAGCTACCAAAATCTTGTTAACCCTTAGAGTGATGATCTTTGTAATAATTTTACAAGTACACTTACATAATGAGATAAATTTGGATTTAATCAAAGGAGATTGGGATATCAGGCTTTGGGAACAAGGGAATGAATGTTGAACTGAAGTCTGTTAGTATCTTTGTTGATATCCTTGATTCATTGGAGATTCTTATAATATATTCTTTAAGTAACCCATTGAACCCTAAGAAAAATTTGACAACCCATCCTTCCAGACCTAGACTCTTGTATTTCTGCCTTCTAAAAACTGAGCATGGGCATTTGACCTTCCTCCTTTATATATTCCTTCAAGAATGGCTGATTGTCTTCTTTAGAAAAAAAACTTTGAAAAATAGTATTCATTTTTACTACCTCGGCAATGGTTAGTCAAGTTTCCTATTTATGGATATTTTTTAAAACAAATATACCCAATTTAGCACTATCTTTGAAACTGTGAGCCATGGAACCATTTGTATTTTGCATCTGCCAAATTGTACTGGAATTGTTCTAGTGGTTTGCAAAATTATGGATAAATATAGTATTGTCATCACCTTTACTCACAATCATTGGAAATTGAATGTTAACCCTGTTCTCCTCACAATAAACACAATCAATGGTCGTTAAAATTAAAACATAGCAAACCAATGATGAATTGATGATTTATAATACATGCAAACATACATTCATTATTCATTCCTTTATAATTTATCAAGTTTAAATACAGATAATATTCATCATTCAATAAATAGAGACTCATCATTCTATCATTAAGGTAAATTAAAATGACAAAAAAAATCCTTTTAATTTATTTATACGTATTTATGTGCTCCCAGCCTTTTCATGGTTGCTTAAAACAAGGTAATGGACTGTTAATTACTAGCAGTACTGAAAGTGTTAATTTTATAAATTTCCAATGAGAAGAAGAATATGTAATTAGGTAGCATAAAAGAAAAAATTCCATTGAGAATATTCAGGAAATGAAAGAAGCATAATGAGGATAAAGTACCTCCTTCAGATATTTCAATTGAGTTGTGTAAATCTTTTGTACCAACAATTAGAAGCTGCCCCAATGTATCAGTGCTAGGGTTTTGAGGAATTTTAAGGCTAACCATCCAATCATCCATAATATCAATTGAAAGAAGTTCCAGTTGTATAGGAGCTTCTCTACCATTTACTATGAATATCAAAATTCTTTGCAAAGTGCAAACCAAGCTCGAATATGTTGTTAAATCTCTCTGTCAGGCGTGTGGACAAAAAGAGCAGCAAGAGATTTATTACCTATAATATACTTACTAATTCTGTTATTAATTTCCAAGGATTGCCTACAGTATTTGTGTACATTTTTTCATTTTTTAGGTTGGTTCTCTTGTTTGGAGGTGTTTATTGGTAGAGGAAATGAAAAAGTAGAAATTGGATTTGTAATAATCAATTACATATCAGACTTTGACCTCATTTATTATAATAAAGATTTCATTCTAAGTTATTTTTGGTTTCTTTATATGCTCAATTTATGTGATAGGAAACACTACCCAATCTGTTTTGGGCTTTCTAATTGACTGGGTGTGTATACAGAGCTAAAAAATACACCTAGTTATCAAACACCCCAAATGGGAAGGTTTTGGGTGTGGATCCCTATAATCACGCACTTGATATGCACTCAGTATGGGTTCCCCTTAGAAAAATTTGGTAACTCTGGTTAACTCCATAGACTATCCAGTAATGACCTTATTATTGAATATTGTAACTTCAAAGGATATTCTAAATGTATTTTACTGATGTAACCCAAGGGAGATGTTATTATCCCTCTGACGGGGTGTTACTATCATAATTGATCATCATAGTGTCATGAGGTAAAGACTCCATTGTAAGTTGGGTCAATAGTACCCTAATGAATATAATATAATATTGTACTGAGTCTTCCTAAGTGAAGTCAGCCCACTTAGTTTAGTGGGGCCGACTTGTTAGGTTAAAATTCAAGTGAAGAAAAGAGTATAAATAGCGGAGATGTGTTCCTCATTTGAACACACACTCAGTTGTGTATAATGCATAGGAGAGATAGATACATATATCTGCTGGAGGGAGGTACACCTATCTGGGGTATTTTTTGTACTTTTTTATACATCTTATATAGAGGAATCTTTGTTGGGTTTTCTTACCCTTGCGGGTTTTCCAGGATAAATTTTTGTGTTCTTTTGTGTGGTCGTACTTATCTATCTTTCAACGATCCTTTTTATTATGGTTATGTTTTTATGATGCTAAATGTTATAAGATCTGATATAACCATTAAAAACTTAACATGGTATCATAAATACCCTGAAATAAGTCTTTGTGCAGCCAAAACAGTGCTACAACTACAACTATTGAAGATTATGTTTCATGCTTGAAAACCCTAAAAGACTAAAAACTGGTAATTTTGGGACTTTCGTTATATCTAGATATTGGAGAAGGATAACGAGCCTACACTTTTACATGCCGAATATAAATTTGTGATGTACCTTGTGTAAAGGTTTCAACTGAAGATTCACTATAATCTAGGATATATGATTCCTCCAAATCAGGGTTCTAGCCTCTCCCAAGATTCAACCTTAAACATGTTACCTAAGGAGAATTGTTATATCTTTGGCTATGAAAGTCCAAATGAAATTTCGTAAGATGTTCCAGATATGGAACATACTGTACTTTCTGTGGTAAAAGTTTAAGGCCTTGAAGGTGAAACAATGGCATGTCATAATCCGTACAAGTTTTCTATGATGAACAGTCTTGAAATAAGTCACCTTGGGAAACTTCGCATAAGTCCCAATTGGTGAAACCCATTTTTCTCTAACTTACGGGGTTGGAAATAGGACAGACAGGGCTACCTCCATGATAAATTTCAAACACATAGAGGCATCAATTTTGGAGCTACCGATCAGAAAGTTCTATAGAAGAAATTGAAGAAAACTAGGGCATCATATATTTTGAAGTTTTGATCACAGTTTTGGGAAAATGAGTTTGTTTCTCAGCTCTCCTTGAGGAGGCACATATTTCTATCCAATCAGATATGAAATATACCTAATTTTAAAAAAATTAGGGTTCCTCTATCAAACCCTAGGTCGACCGGAAGCAACATTCCAGAAAAGCTTTCAAGCAAGCATTAGATTGAAGTAATCTCATTGGTCAAAGGAGGAGTTGCAAATCCTGAAGGAGATTAAGACAAAGCACAATAATAAGCCTTCTAAACAAACAAAGATAAGTATTTGAATTTTCTTTTCTGTATATGTTGTGTATTATTGATGATAGAATGTTTGCATTAATGACAATATACTACTAAGATGCATGTTATGGGTAAGTAGCCCATGGTGCTATACAACTCTCCATTGCTACTTCTCTAGAATGAAACCTCTTTGTTGACATATTGGATTAGTGTACAATCTGAATGATGTTATGGTAGAGATGGAAGGCATTTGAATTTTTTTTTTGAGATATGGATGAATGTTGTATTAGCTACAATAGTTGCATGATGCATACGAATTTGTCTTTATGCATATGTCCTATGACATGGTTCTAGCTATGCAACTGATGCATTTGACTTGTATGAAAGGTCGTGTACAACTGCCTACAAGAAAAGGAGGATGTGACCTGTTTCGAAGAACAAGTGACAACAATTCAAAATTCACTCCAATAAAACATGAACCTGAAGCTCCCAGGGTCAGAGACACCATGACAGAAGAAATAACTCCAGAAGAATATAAGAGAGAGGTAGATCCACCTCGAGAGATGAAGAAAAGTATGGTGAGACTTCCAAACCAAATATATGGTTTCGATACTTGAAGGAATGTCCATACTGTCTTCCATATGGATCTACAAGAACAAGTATACAAAGCGAGGTTCATGGTTTGTCTCAGAAAGAATAGACTATGGCATGACATACTCGATTGACCAGACACACTTGTCTAGTAGAAGTATATATTGAGAAAAGAACCATCTATACAGGATAGGCTTTGTACGAGCTCAGAAAACACCCATAGATAATCACATCCATGGGCTTGAAAGATCACCTAGAGTGATGAATATCTTAACCTTTGCTACAAGGTTGAAGATGGAAACCTATAAAAGATAACAAGCTCACAGATTGGTGCAAGATGAACTTTTCGACAAAGTTCAAGATAAAGAGATCTTGGTATCTAGTAACCTGAGATGGATACATAGTAGCAGAATTCTACCTGTCACTCTAGTACAAAATGTAGGAGGATGATGCTTTGCTTCAAGGGGAGTGACTACAAAAGATCTCTGAGTTGAACATGGTATGACAGGATGGACAACTTTCATATGGACTAAGGATTTACCAAGAGTATAGTGGGTTACAACCTTCAAGGTTGAATGCGAAAGACTGGGATATGTCGATAACCTAACATTGTGAACTCATGGTAGAAGAAATGATGGAAGAGTACCAGTCATGATTGGGATACAGTACCCAAACCAAAAAACAAGAGTGTCGTATCTTCCAAGTAGATCTACAAGATAAAACATGTTTATGATGGAAGAGAAGATTTGTGGCCAAAGAATTCTCTTCCAGAAAAATAGTTGATTATTCTAAACGAAAAACTACATTATTAAAGCTAACACACATTAGATTTCACTCAACTTGCAACGATTTAAGGTTGAAAGCTAACTCCAGCTAGATTTCTATCACGGTGAAATGTGACAATGTGGTTGTGTTAGATGAAAAATTACTTTATGAAAGGTAACACATATTAGCTTTCACTCATCGTTGCATGTTGTTAAAAAGAAAGCTAACTCCAACAAGATTTTCACAATGGTGTAATGAGCTAACACACAAGCTTTCGCTCATAGTGCCATGTTAGAAGGAAAGCTAACTCTAGTTATATTTCCATCATGGTGTAATGTATTTGATGACGATGTGGCAGTGTTAGATAGAAAACTACATTATCAAAAGCTAACACACATTAACTTTTATTCACCATGCAATGTTTTAAGAACGAAAGATAACTCCAGCTAGATTTCCATCATGGTGCATTGTGATTGATGACAATGTGGCTGTGCTAGATGAAAAACTACACAATGAAAACTTACACACATTAGATTTCACTCACCGTGTCATGATTTAAGGATAAAAGCTAACTTCAGCTAGATTTTCAACACAGCTTAATATGATTGATGACAATGTGGTTTTGTTACATGGAAAACTACCTTATGAAAGCTAACACACATTGGATTTCACTCATTGTGCTATGTTCTTAAAATGAAAGATAACTCCAGCTAGATTTCCATCATGGTGTAATGAGTTAACAAAGATAAGATTTCCTTTATAGTGCCATGTTGTTAGAAGGAAATCCAACTCTAGTTAGATTTCTACCATGATGTAATGTATTTGATGACAATGTGGCTGTGTTAGATGAAAAACTACCTTATGAAAGCTTAACAGACATTAGCTTTACTCAGCATGCAATGTTTTAAGAACGAAATCTAACTCTAGCTAGATTTCCATCATGATTCATTGTGATTGATGATAATGTGGTTGTGCTAGATGGAAAAATACATTATGAAATATTACACACATTAGATTTCACTCACCGTGCAACGATTTAAGGATGAAAGCTAACTCTAGCTAGATTTTCAACATGGTGCAATGTGCTTGATGACAATGTGGTTGTGTTACATGGAAAACTACCTTATGAAAGCTAACACATTAACTTTCACTCATCGTGCCATGTTGTTAAAAGAAAAGCTAACTCTAGCTAGATTTCCATTATGGTGTAATGAGCTAACACACATAAGCTTTCCCTTATAGTGCCATGTTGTTAGAAGAAAAACTAACTCCAGCTAAATTTCCATCATGGTGTAATGCATTTGATAACAATGTGGTTGTGTTAAATGGAAAGGTACCTTATGAAAGCTAACAAACATTAACTTTACTGACTGTGCAATTTTTTAAGAATGAAAGCTAATTCTAGATAGATTTCCATCATGGTGCATTGCGATTGATGACAATGTGGTTGTGCTAGATGGAAAACTACATTATGAAAACTAACACATTAGATTTCACTCATCGTCTAATGATTTAATGACGAAAGCTAACTCCAGCTAGATTTTCATCACATTGCAATACAATCAATGATGATGTGGTTGTGTTAGATGGAAAACTACCTTATAAAAGCTAACACACATTATCTTTTACTCATCGTGCCATGTTGTTAGAAGGAAAACTAACTCTAGCTAGATTGCATCATGGTGTAATGTATTTGATGAAAATGTAACCATGTTAGATGAAAAACTACCTTACAAAAACTAACAAACATTACCTATTACTCACCGTGCAACGTTTTAAGAATGAAAGCTAACTCTAACAAGATTTTTAACATGGTGCATTTTGATTGATGACAATATGTTTGTGATAAATGGAAAACTACATTATGAAAGCTAACACACATTATATTTCACTCACCGTGCAACGATTTAAGGTTGAAATCTAACTCCAGCTAGATTTCCATCATGGTGCAATGTGACAATGTGGATGTGTTAGATGGAAAACTACCTTATTAAAGCTATAACACACATTAGCTTTCACTCATCATGGTATGATGTTAAAAAGAAAGCTAACTCCAACTAGATTTTTATAATGGTGTAATGAGCTAACACACATAAGCTTTCATTCATAGTGCATGTTAGAATGAAAGCTAACTCCAGCTAGATTTACTTCATGGTGTAATGTATTTGATGACAATGTGGCAGTGTTACATGGAAATCTACCTTATGAAAGCTAATACACATTAGATTTTACTTACCATGCAATGTTTTAAAAATGAAAGCTAACTCCAGCTAGATTTCCATCATGGTGCATTGTGATTGATGAAAATGTCGCTGTGCTAGATGGAAAACTACACTGTAAAAGCTTACACACATTATATTTCACTCACCGTGCAATAATTTAAGGATAAAAGCTAACTTCTTCTATATCTCCAACACGGCGCAATGTAATTTATGACAATGTGGTTGTTTACAAGGAAAACTACCTTATGAAAGCTAACACACATTAGTTTTCACTCATCATGCCATGTTGTTAAAATGAAAGTTAACTCCAACTAGATTTCCATGATGGTGTAATGTGCTAACACACATAAGCTTTCCCTTGTAGTGCCATGTTGTTAGAAGGAAAACTAACTCCAGCTAGATTTCCATCAAGGTGTAATGTATTTGATGACAATGTCGTTGTGTTAGATGGAAAACTACCTTATGAAGGATAATGTACATTAGCTTTACTCACCGTGCAATGTTTTAAGAACAAAAGCTAACTTCAGCTAGATTTTCATCATGGTGCATTGTGATTGATGACAATGCAGTTGTGTTAGATGAAAAAATACACTATGAAAGCTTACACATTAGATTTCACTCACTGTGCAATGCTTTAAGGATCCAACACGATGCAATGCATTTGTGTTACATGAAAAAATACCTTGTGAAAGCTAACACACATTAGCGTTCACTCATCATACCATGTTGTTAAAATGAAAGCTAACTCCAGCTAGATTTTCATCACAGTGTAATGAGCAAACACACATAAGCTTTTCCTTATAGTGTCATATTGTTAGAAGGAAAGCTAACTCTAGCTACATCACCATTATGGTGTAATGTATTTGATGACAATGCGGTTGTGTTAGATGGACAACTACCTTATGAAAGCTAAAAGACATTAGCTTTGCTGACCGTGCAATGTTTTAAGAACGAAATCTAACTCTAGTTAGATTTCCATCATGATGCATTGTGATTGATAACAATGTGGTTGTGCTAAATGAAAAAGTACATTATGAAAGCTAACACATATTAGATTTCACTCATCTTGCAACAATTTATGATTAAAAGCTAACTCCAACTAGATTTTCATCACAGTGCAATTTGACAGTGTAGTTGTGTTAGATGGAAAACCATCTTATGAAAGCTAACACACATTATCTTTTCCTCATTGTACCATATTGTTAATAAGAAATCTAACTCCAGCAATATTTCCATATTGGTGTAATGAGCTAACACACATAAGCTTTTACTCATAGTGCCATGTTAAAAGAAAAAGCAACTCCAACTATATTTCTATCATGGTGTAATGTATTTGATGACAACGTGGCTATGTTAGATGAAAAATTACCTTATAAAAGCTAACACACATTAGATTTTACTCACTATGCAATGTTTTAAGAGTGAAAGCTAACTCCAACTAGATTACCATCATGGTTCATTGTGATTGATGAGAATGTGGCTGTGCTAGATGTAAAACTACACTATGAAAGCTTACACACATTAGATTTCACTCACAGTGCAACGGTTTAAGGATGAAGCTAAGTTCATCTAGATTTCGAACACACCACAATATGATTGATGACAATGTGGTTGTGTTACATGGAAAAACTACATTATGAAAGCTAACACACATTAACTTTCACTTATCATACCATGTAGTTAAAAGGAAATCTAACTCTAGCTATATTTTCATCATGATGTAATGAGCTAACCCACATAAGATTTCACTCATCGTGCATGTTGTTAGAAGGAAAGCTAACTCCATCTAGATTTGCATCATGGTGTAATGTTTTTTATGAAAATGTGGCTGCGTTAGATGAAAAACTACCTTACAAAAGCTCACACACATTAGCTATTACTCACCGTGTAATGTTTTAAGAATGAACGTTAACTCTAGCTATATTTTCAACATGTTGCATTTTGATTAATGACAATGTGGTTGTGCTAAATGGAAAATTACACTATGAAAACTAACACACATTAGATTTCATTCACCGTGCAACAATTTAAGGTTGAAAGCTAACTTCAACTAGATTTCCATCATGGTGCAGCGTGACAATGTGGTTTTGATAGATTGAAAACTACCCTATGAAAGATTACACACATTAGATTTCACTCATTGTGTAATGATTTAAAGATGAAAGCTAAATCCAGCTATATTTCCAACACAGTGCTATGTGCTTGATGACAATGTGGTTGTGTTACATGAAAAACTACTTTATGCAAGCTAACACACATTATATTTCACTCATTGTGCCATGTTGTTAAAAGAAAAGCTAACTCCAACTAGATTTTCATTAGGGTGTAATGAACTAACACACATAAGCTTTCCCTTATAGTGTCATGTTAAAAGGAAAGCTAACTCCAACTAGATTTCCATCATGGTTTAATGTATTTGATAACAATGTGGTTGTGTCAGATGGAAAACTACCTTATGAAAGATAACAGACATTAGCTTTACTCACCGTGCAATGTTTTAAGAATGAAAGTTAACTCTAACGAGATTTCCATCATGGTGCATTGTGATTGATGACAATATGGTTGTGCTAGATGGAAAAACTACATTATGAATGCCAACACACATTAAATTTTACTCACCATCCAATGATTTAAGGATGAAAGCTAACTCCAACTAGATTTCCATCACGATACAATGTGATCAATAACGATGTCATTGTGTTAGATCGAAAATTAACTTATGAAAGCTAACACACATTAGTTTTCACTCATTGTGCCATGTAGTTAGAAGAAAAACTAACTCCATCTAGATTTTTATCATGGTGTAATGAGCTAACACACATAAGCTTTCACTCATCGTGCCATGTTGTTATAAGGAAAGCTAAATCCAACTAGATTTGCATCATGGTGTAATGTATTTAATGAGAACGTGGCTGTGTTAGATGAAAAAATACCTTACGAAAGCTAACACACATTAGCTATTACTCATCGTGCAATGTTTTAAGAATGAAAGCTAACTCTAGCTAGATTTCCAACATGGTGCATTTTGATTTATGACAATGTGGTTGTGCTAAATGAAAAACTATATTATGAAAGCTAACACACATTAGATTTCACTCACTATGCAACGATTTAAGGTTGAAATCTAGCTCCAGCTAGATTTCAATCACCATCCAATGTGACAATGTGGTTGTGTTAAATGGAAATACCTTATGAAAAATAACACACGTTAGCTTTCACTCATCGTTCTATGTTGTTAAAAAGAAAGCTAACTCCAGCTAGATTTTCATAATGGTGTAATGAGCTAACACACATAAGCTTTCACTCATAGTGCCATGTTGTTAGAAGGAAAGCTAACTCCAGCTAGATTTGCATCATGGCGCATTGTGATTGATGACAATGTGGTTGTGCTAGATGAAAAACTGCACTATGAAAGCTTACACACATTAGATTTCCTTCATTGTGCAACGATTTAAAGATGAAAGCTAACTCAAGCTAGATTTCCAACATGGTGCAATGTGCTTGATGACAATGTGGTTGTGTTACATGGAAAACTACCTTATGAAAACTAACACACATTAGCTTTCACTCATCGTGCCATGTTGTTAAAAGAAAAGCCAACTCCAACTAGATTTTTATCATGGTGTTATGAGTTAACACACATAATCTTTCCCTTATAGTGTCCTATTGTTATAATGAAAGCTTACTCCAGCCATATTTCCATCATGGTGTAATGTATTTGATAACAATGTGGGTGTATTAGATGGAAAACTATTTTATGAAGGATAACATACATTAGCTTTACTCACTATGCAATGTTTTAAGAACAAAAGCTAACTCTAACTAGATTTCCATCATGGTGCATTGTGATTGATGACAATGTTGTTGTGGTAGATGAAAAAACTACATTATGAAAGCTAACGCACATTAGATTTCACTCACCATGCAATGATTTAATGATGAAAGCTAACTCCAACTTGATTTTCATCGTGGTGCAATGTGATCAATGACAATGTGGTTGTGTTAGATGGAAAACTACTTTATAAATGTTACCTCAAATTAGTTTTCACTCATAGTGCCATGCTGTTAGAAGAAAAACTTACTCCAACTAGATTTGCATCATGGTGTAATGTATTTGATGACAATGTGACTATGTTCGATAAAAAACTACCTTACGAAAGCTAACACACAATAGATATTACTCATCATGCAACGTTTTAAGAACAAAATATAACTCGAGCTAGATTTTCAACATGGGACATTTTGATTGATGACAATGTGGTTGTGCTAAATGAAAAACAACATTATGAAAACTAATACACATTAGTTTCACTCATCGTGCAACGATTTAAGGTTGAAAGTTAACTCCAACTAGATTTCTATCACGATGCAATTTGACAATGTGGTTGTGTTATATAGAAAACTACCTTAAGAAAGATAACATGCATTATCTTTCACTCATCATGCCATGTTATTAAAAGGAAATCTAACTCCAGCTAGATTTCCATCTTGGTGCAATGAGCTAACACATATTAGCTTTCACTCACTGTACAATGCTTTAAGAACGAAAGCTAACACGTTAAAATGAAAACTACTTATAGCTAGATTTTCATCATCATGTTATGTATTTGATGACAATGTGGTTGCTTTAGGTAGAAAGCTACCTTTCAAAAATTAACACACATTAACTTTCAGTCAACGTGCAATGTTTTAAGAACAAAAGCTAACTCTAGTTAGCTTTCCATTATGGTACAATGAACTAACACACATTAACTTTCACTTATCATGCCATGTTGTTAGAAGGAAATCTAACTCCAAATAGATTTTCATCATGGTGTAATGTATTTGAGGACAATATGATGGAAGACTAACTTATGACAGCTAACACATATTAGCTTTTACTCACTGTGCAATGTATTAAGAACGAAAGCTAACTTCAACTAGATTTTCATCATGGTGAGTTGTGATTGATGACATGGTGGTTGTGCTAGATGAAAAAAATACATTATGAAAGCTAACACACTAGATTTCACTCATCGTGCAACGATTTAAGGACGAAAGCTAACTCCAATTAGATCTTCATTGCGGTACAATGTGATTGATGACAATGTGGTTGTGGTAGATGAAAAACTACATTTTGAAAGCTAACACACATTAGCTTTCTCTCATCGTGCTATGTTGTTAAAAGGAAAGCTAACTCCAGCTAGATTTTCATCATGGTGTTATATATTTGATGACAATGTGGTTGTTTTAGATAGAAAGCTACCTTATGAAAACTAACACACATTAAATTTCACTCACCGTGCAATGTTTTAAGAACAAAAGCCAACTCCAGCTAGATTTCCATCATGGTGCAATGTAATTGATGACAATGTAGTTGTGTTAGATTTATAACTGCATTATGAAAACTAACACGCATTACTTTTCACTCATGGTGCAATGTTTTAAGAATGAAACCTAACTGTAACTAGATTTTCATCATGGTGCAATGTAATTGATGACAATGTGGTTGTGTCAGATGAAAAACTACCTTATGAAAAGTAACACACTTTAGCTTTCACTAACCATGCAATATTTAAAGAACGAAAATTAACTCTATCTAGATTTCCATCGTGGTGCAATGTGATTGATGACAATGTAGTTGTGTTAAATGGAAAAATTCCTTATGAAAGCCATCGCACATTAGGTTTCACTCACCATGCCATGTTATTAGAAGGAATATGACTCCACTAGATTTCCATTATGGTGTAATGTATTTGATGGCAATGTGGTTATGTTAGATGGAAAACTACCTTATGAAATCTAACACATTAGATTTTAGTCACCATGTAATGTTTTATGAATGAAAGCTAACTCCACCTAGATTTATATCATGGTGTAATGTGATTGATAACAATGTGGTTTTGTTAGATGGAAAACTATATTATGAAAACTAATACACATTAACTTGCATTCATCGTGCAACGTTTTAAGAACGAAAACTAACTCTAGCTAGATTTCCAACACATTCATACACATACATCAATAATATAAGTGCCATGTCCAAATTCAAATCGAAATTTGGTGGTTTTATCTGAGTTGATATCTTTCATTCTCTAATAATTCTTGGAACTTTTATTGTTATCTCTTCATATATATTTTATGTAATTTATATTTAAATTCCCTTTTGCTAACGCACACAAAATGTAGGAGAACAATATTACGTGGCATACAAAAGGGATACCCTATTCTTTTGAATTATTGGAACTATATTACTTTTTTGAACATACACTTCATATGGTTTAACCTTAATTACAAACTACAATTCAAATGTGTTACATAAATTGGTAGGAGTTACAATGGAAAATATAATTTTGACAAGAGGGGACTATGTTTACCTCCTAATTAATGGTCAAGTTATTGGACTAGGAAGGGTTGAATCTATAGAGACTACAACTCATTATGGTGGAGAAAGGCTTGATGTAGGATATGTTATGGTTTTGATAATTGATGTCATTGAATCACATTTGATTGTGGAAGATGTTGATGAAGGGGACTTACATCCATGGAAGATCATAGATTTGAGGCATAACAAAGGTAAATCAAAATCTTGAAGCACATGTTAAGTGTTTTTGATAGTACATCGCTTGTTTTTTTTTAGAAAATACTAAGATTTGTTTAATTTTCTATACAGGTGCAAATGTCTCTTTGCATTTTCTATTGGAGACAAGGTAGATCTTTTGCAATGTGGAGTGAAGGTGGGTGAAGGCTCCATATTCAATACAAAGATTGGTCATAAGGTGCATGAAAGGATGGTAAATAAAGGATCCATAGTGGTTAACATTGAGAAGATGTTAAAACATGATGCTCTTTTTCCACATCCAACAGGATTTGAGAATACGCTAGGGGTTGCATTGAGATCTTATGAGATTTGGATAGAATCATATTTGGAACCTCATTGTCATGATCATCCAGTAAATACTCACCAAGATAGGCTTACATTGACATGTAAAAAGGTTTCTCTTACACATGAATGCATGGGAACAAGCACATGCATTGCCAAAGGGATCATAGTTAATGTTAGTGAGGATGACATGTTTGGGGGTGAAATGTTAGGTGAAAAGGAATTTGGTGTTTTTGTGGAAGACATAGATAGAAATTATGGAAGATGTAGGATTGGGGATAATTCTATACATTGTTTGGTTAGATGGCCAATAAATATGTTGGTGGACAATGAAGGTGAGATTTTAAGGGTGAATGAAAATTTCAAGGAGGCACCCAAGGAAAGGTCATGAGGTTTAATGGAGATATTATTTTTAAGAAAGCATGGTACAAGAGACATAATATTCCTCAAATCACCCTCTATACTTACCAACATAATTTCCAACAAGGAAATGTCAAAGGAATTCATGGTAACACCAACAAATGCAAAGTACATTCACATACTATGGAAACCATAGAAATATTACACAAAATTGTAATTGATAATTTATATTTTTCACCAAACCAAACACGACACATTGAAGAACATGGAATGCTTGCTCCTTTAATGTTGCTTCCATCAACGCACACCCAAATTTCTTTGTTAAAAGAGATCAATGAGGCTCTTCAAGAGATCAATTTTCCATCAATATCACAACCAACAATGAGAAAGATTTGGAATACTCATTTTCCATATGTGGCATTCTCAAAGAACACTAACTTCAGTAAATGTATTGTGTTGAAACCACAGATGAAGACAATGACTACAAAAGAGCTGGAAGAAAAGGCACGAGCTAGATTGAAGAAACATAACAAGATTGTTATGTGTGGAAGATATTGCTACTATGCCCACAAAATTATGTTAGAGTGGTATCAAAAGGAATACTTTAGCATTATCCATGATAAAATGGACAAAACAAAGACTTCAATCCCAAGATTACGTGTCAAATCAAAATATATTGCAAGAACAAACTTAGGTTTGTCCTTGACATGTATGCTAACACATTGGCATAATAGAGGAGGCTTTGGTCATTTATCCCTACCATTTGTACACATGGGATCACACTTTACCATTACATCTCTTGCAAAGCTCTTGAGGGACCTTGAAGACCCACACCTTGATATGTATGTGATTTGCTTTATGAGAGTGGAATTTCAAGAAACCCACTTTCAAATGCATTACTTCAAAACTCTATTTACTCAAAATGTAGAGTGTACAAGGATGCTTTCCTATCTTTAAATGGAAGCTCAAAAAATCAAAATCTTGATTTTAAACCTCTTCCTCCACATTTGTTGTTATAGTTGGACAATGCAGCTAGTGATAATAAGAATCATTATGTTTACATGTTTTAATCACTATTAACTCCGTTTGGTGTCTTCATCATTATTGAGGTTGGGTTCTTGCTTGTGGGGCACACCCATGAAGACATAAATGGAACCTACAGAAGAATGTCTTCCAACTTGAAAAGTAAAAGATATATATTATTTACCTGAGGTGATGGATACATATCACACAATAGAAGAAAAACGAGTGTTTCCACCTAAACTTATTAACAAAGTGTATGAATTCAAAAGTTTTCTTAATGGGTACATCAAGGAGGGGAAAAATGCACTAGTTGGACATCTTAATGTCCAGTACTTCCAATTTATTGTACTTAATGATGTTCTAGTTATGAGGTATAAAGAATCCATCAGAGACATTGAGTGGTCAGAACCAATTGAGTTGTGGAATATAGATGATGAAGGTCATCCTATATTGCCCACAAGGAAGCCATCTTTCTTACGTCCCAAAGACAATGATGTTTATCTAAAAGAACTAAAGGAAGGAATAACATCATACATAAAAATGTGGAAAGAGACTATTGGAAATGAGAATTCACCAATTGTTACAGAGGAATGGAATAAAAAACTAGATTATTGGAAAAGAGTTCTTAATGCATTAGATGGAATCTACAATGACCATACAGCCTTGGATGAAAGTGATTCTTCTTCTGATGATTTTTTGCCCAAGACAAGGAAAAATGTTAATGCTGATGGTAATGCACTCCATGCAATATAAAGTATTATGGATGGGGATTTTAATGATACGACAGATGAATCGGTATATGTTGGACCCAAGTGCAACAAGCCAAATCCAACATTCGATCCTAGAATTGATGTTGAGAAAGGAAATCTGTTTCTTGTTATATCAAGAAATGAGGATGAAGGAGATATGATTTGGATGGAAAAATCCACCTCAGATATCTTCCAGGATGATGACAGCGAGACCCTTCATGTAAAGATTGATTGGTGGCAGCCTAGCTCAAATAAATACAAGGGAAAAGTTTCATAACAATATTGGGTACCAAATCTTGATGACACAGAACTTAGATCTATTCCAATTAATACCATAGTTTGGGCATGGATGCCAAATAAAGAAGATTCCAGAAAGACCAAGATAAATAAATATGGTGTACAAGTTGTACTTGATTTGCTTGAGTGGATATAAAGAGATTAGGTGGAGATGATAAATGAATGTAATTTTGCTTTTTGAATGACTTACATGAAGAAACATTTTTCAATGTTTGTAATATAATAAATACTCTTCAAGTTATTTTTTGAAAAATTTTATATTATTTACTGCATATATGAAAATTTCACTTCAAGTTCAATGTTAATTCATGTGACGATACTTTATGCGAATTAGATAATACCATTCAAATTTTAACTTTTCAATTTGTCTTTTAGATCAACACAACATCTCACTATATCAAATGTGCATAATTATATTCATTAATGCATATACAAAACCCCTACCTTATTTATTATTAGCTTTTGCTCACTCTCTTCAATACCACTTTGAGCTTTTCATTTTGTTCCCCTGATGATTGGTGGAGTGTCCACTCGAAACGTAGGGACGTTTCAATACATGCAATTTAATTCCACAAACTCTCTTTGTCATAATGATTAACTATGGAAATATTCATTTTGAAGTTGTACTTGATCTGCTTGAGAAAATATAAGGAGATTAGGTGGAGATGATTCATGAATATAATTTTGCTTTCTGAATGACTAATTAATATACATGAAGAAAAAGTTGTCAATATTTGTTGTATATCAAATATTCTCTTCAAGCTACCATTGGAGTTTTATATTATTTGCTACATATATGAAAATTTTGTTTTAAATTCAATGTTAATTCATGTGATGATACTTTATGCGAATACACCTTAAAACATCTTATAGACTTGCTTTGTGAATAAATGTAGGGCACTTGCAATAAGGTTTGAAGTGAGTTTTCCCTATTGTTCGTTATTATAGTTGATATAAATTTAATTGTACTACTATGTTGCATTCAAATTCATAATTATATTTTCTCGTGTAGACTTTAAAGTGGTGCCAACTTTGTACTAGTATATTAACTTATACTCAATAAATACAATACTAACATTTTGAGGGTGAAGGTTTTATCAGTTTGTCATCATTGTGATTGATTTTCTGGATTAAATTGTGTGAACATTTTTCAGACCAACGTTTTGAGTGGACACTCCACCCATGCTTGTTATAGGAACCATGAAAAACTCATTGTGGACTGAAAGGATTTCACATAACTTAATCCAGAAAATCATTCATTAAGTAGTAACATCATGTTGGCTTTATTTCATGTTAGGCATTATCATCAAATACATTGCATCATAAAGACAAATTAATCCATGTGATATTTAATGCTCATTGTAATGTACTGCATGTAATATAAGTATTATGGATGGATATTTTGATAATGTGATGGATGAACTGGTATGTTGGACCCAAGTGCAACAAGCTAAAGCCAAGATTCAACCCTATGATTGAATTTCATAAATAAAATATGTTGCTAGTTAGATCATGAACTAAGGATGAAGGAGAGATGATTTGGATGGCAAAAACCACCTCATATATCTTCTAGAATGATGAAAGTGAGACTCTTCATGTAAAGGTTGATTGATGGAAGCCTAGTTCAGGGAAATACAAGGGAAAATTTTAGAACAATATTGGGTACCAAACCTTTATGGCACATGACATGGATCTATTCCATTTAATATCATAGTTTGGGCATGGATGAAAAAGAAAGAAGTTTGGGCATGGTGTACAAGTTGTAATTGATTTGCTTCACTGAATATAAGGAGACTAGATGGATATGATATATGAATGCAATTTTCTCTTTAAACAAGTTATTAATATACAAGAAGAAACACTTTTCAATGTTTGTTGTATATCAAATATTCTCTTCAATCCTTTTTTGAGGAATTTTATATTATTTACTAATATGAAAATTTTGGTTCAACTTCTTTGTTAATTCATGTGATGGTACTTTATGTGAATTAGATAAAACCATTCAATTTTTAACTTTTCAATTTGTTTTTTACATAAACTCAACATGTCACTATATCAAATGTGCATAATCATATTCAATAATGAACCTCAAAACATCTTTTATACTTCCTATGTGAATAAATGTAAGGCACTTGCAATAAGGTTTGAAGTGACTTTCCCCTATTACTTATTTTTATAATTTTTATAAATTTAATTGTTCTATTCTATTTCATTCTAATTAATATTATATTTTCTTTTATTGACTTTAAAGTGGCGCGAACTTTGTATTAGTGCAATATCTTATACTCAACAAAGACAAAGTAGTAACATTTCCAGAGTAGGGGCTTTCACAGGTTGTCATCATTGTGAATGATTTTCTGGATTAAGTTGTCAGTGAGTTTTTCAAACCAATATTTCAAGTGGGCACTCCACGCATGATCGTCGGGGGAACAATGTAAAATTCAGTATGGTTTGAAAAGCTTTCACATAACTTAATCCCAAAAATCAATAGCCAAGTATTAACATTTAATGTCAATACTACAAAAGTTAATAATAGTCACAACACAATATTAATATGTTGTTAAATAACTTTATATTATGTAAGAAATTTCTTACACAAATTATTAATAAATCACTAGTAAAATACTGGTGACTTTTTTTTTAATACATAAATATAAATACTAATGATAATCAAAGTATATCATTAAATACATTTATAGGTAAAATTTCTCACACAATTCTGTTATTCAAAAAATCAACATTTATTAACTTAGTTTTTAATACACTACCACCACCAACAATAATAATAATAAATTATATCTATATTCTAATTCATAATTTATTTTAATCATTACTAAGATAAAACCTATGTTACTCTAAGTCATAAAATATTTTTTCTTGTACACTATCAAGTGGTGCCAACTTCCAAAAATAAAACATCATACTCAAAAAGGCTTAGACTTACTATGGTAACTCAACCTAGACACATTAGTTAACATAATTTCAATTAAATGAAATTCCAAGATAATAATAGCAACAAACATTGATTATAAATGTCATTAAATAACTTTAATAATAATAATATGTAAAAAAATCTTCTACCATCTATTTTTCGTGATATAATCATTGATCAACTTAACTTTTATTATAAAATATAAATAATAGTAATATGAATAAATTATATTTCTATTTTAATGTATAATTTATTTTGATCGTAAAAATAATAAACTTAGCATAGTAACAGTTAATATATAATAGTTTTTCTTGTCACTTGTAAAATGTTGCCAACATTCTAATATATTACAACATGATAGTCAACACATACAATATTACTTGCTATGTTGGGAATTAAAATTGTTATAGTAACAAAAACATTTGTATTATGTCATTAAATAGTTTTTGAATGGGTCATTCTAAAATTGTGCCAACCTTCTACTAGTATAGGAACTCAACATCAACAATGTACTAGTTACCATATCAAATTATAATTCAAATGCTTAATCATAGTAACATATACAATATTAATGTCATTACATAAACTTAATCAATTTACCATTTAATACAAACTATAGATAATATTAATAGAAATTATCTAATGAATCAAATTCTAAGACTTTCATCATTTTGATTTGTCACAGAGGATTAGAAAGGTGTAATATAGGTGTTAACACGGTCCCTCTCCCCTCATGTTGTAAAGGGTGTTAACTCAATGGAAGAGCACCTACATTACACGCAGGACGATGATGGTTCGATTCCTCCGTGCCTTAACATAAATTAATAGATGATATAAAATCTTAATGATAATGTAAATATTCTAAGATATATATATTTTCAATATAAATATGCTATTTTCAATTAAACACATTGTTGAAATACTTCATAAATAAATAATGAACACTTGCAATAATTAGTTCAATTGGTTTTCCCCCTTTCCTATTGTATATGAAACCCTTTCCTCTTGTATATGAAAAAAATGAAACTGTACTGCACTAATGCAAATCTAGTTCATAATTGATTTTGATTGTTAAAATAATTAATATTAATAAATAAAAGAGGCTTTACAAACATCAATCTCATTAAATAAATTTATAGGTAAGAAATTTCTCATGTTAATCTATTATTCATAAAGTAAACATTCACCAACTTAGTTTTTTATACACTACTACTACCAACAACAACAATAATAAATTATGTTGCCATTTTAATTCATAATTTATTTTAATCATTACAAGGGTAAAAATTGGACTTTAAAGTCATAAAATATTTTCTCGTTTTGATGATAAGTGGTGCCAACTTCCAAAAATAAAACAACATACTGAGCAAAGACAAAAATAATTACTATGGAAATATTTATAATTGTTGTAGTAACAAATACAATGTTGGTGGTATGTCATAAAATAATTTAATCAACTTAATATTAAATATAAACTACAAATAGTATTAATAGAAATTATGTAAGGATTCAAAGGCTATGACTTTCCTCATTTTGAAAGAACTCAATCTAGCAGAAGTTCTAAATTCTAGATCCACTAAATAATTACAAATTTAATGAAATATGTGTTAACTTCCCAATTGCTAAATAATTAGCAATGTCCGCAAACCAAGGATTTTGAATAGACACAACAAATAGATGTTCGTTAGGGAAAGTATCATCAACAGGTTTACCACCATCATCATGTTGAATACAAGAGAGGAGATCTGCTACCAAATTCTCTCTACTAGGTTGATCGACAACGGTGATATAATAGAAGAAGCCATCGGGTCACTCTACCATTGGTAATTGGTTTATTCATTAAGGATCTAATGGCAGAGTGGTATGTATGCACAAAAAATTCATATCATGTGATGTAACGACAAAATTTATTGATAGAGTAGATTACTGCCAAAACTCCTTTTTAGTAATAGTGTAATTTAGTTCGGCAGGCGTCAGATTTTTGCTAATAAATTAAATGACATAAGATGCTTGGCCTTCTTTTTTACCAAGGAATCCTCCTATGGCCATGTCAGAATCATCAGTGGATATATGAAAAGGAAGAGACCAATCAGGACCCTTAAGTATTGGTGCCACTGATAGTTTATCCTTTAAGATCTTACAGGATTCAGTCCATTAAGATCTAATAGTTTATCCTTACAGGATTCAATCCATTGGAATTCTATATCCTTCATAAGCAGTTTAAACAGTGGTGCAACTATTTTAGTGAAAGTTTTGATAAAAGTTCGGTAGTAACCTGCATGGCCAAGAAAACTTCTTACCTCCTTTTGAGTTTTTGGAGAGGGGAGACCGACAATTACTTCTATTTTAGCAGGGTTTACCTTGATCCCTTGTGAAGAGACATGATGCCCCAAGAATATGCCTTCCATTAATAACATCTTACATTTTTCATGGCTAAGGGAAAAATCTGTCTCTTGACATTGGATAAAGACCTTTTCAAGATTATCTAGAGCCTCTTGGAAGGTGTTACCATAAGCTGTAAAATCATCCATGTACACCTCTACACAGCCGTGTATAAGATCAGCAAAGATTCCTAAGACTGCATGCTAAAAAGTAGCAGGTGCATTACATAGGCCAAAAAACAAAACTCTATAGGCATATGTCCCCCAAGGGCACGTAAATGTAGTCTTATCCTAATCCTCAGGTGCTATCAAAATTTTATTATATCCACTATACCTGTCAAGAAATGAAAAGTATTGTTTGTCAGAAAGGGTATCTAGCACTTGGTCGATAAAGGGAAAAGGAAAGTAGTCCTTAAGTGTGGCCTTATTCAGTTCTCAGAATTCAACACAAATACACCATTTCCTTGTGACTTTCTTTGGGACTACCACTAGAGGATATACCCATTTACTATCTGAAATCGGATAGATGAAACCAGAATTGAGGAATTTTTGTAATTCTTCTTTAACTATGTCCTTCAAATAGGGATTCATCCTCCTCTGAGGCTTACTTATAGGAGATATACTGGCATCCATGTAAATATGGCGAATACAAGTGTCAGGGTGTATACCATTCATATCAATTTAATCCCATGAAAATGCTCCGGATTGACTTTTAAGGACCTTAAGCAACTATTCTTGATGATTCTCGGTTAACCTTGCATTTACGTGTAGAAATTTTCTAGGGTTAACTTCACAAGTTATAGTATAAGATCCTATATGCTATTCAATTTAAAAGACACATAGTGTATCCACAAATGTTGAGAGGGTCATATTTTCTTGAAAATCATCCCCAAAAATTTGTTTGAGTTGAGCAAAAGACTGAGGAAAATCTATATAAGTTGTTGAGGAAACAAATTGGTTTAACACATTCTCAATAGTCTGCTCCTGAAGTGCCCAAGAGTAGTCACTAGGAAAGAAAAGATATTCAATATTTTCATCCCCAAAGAGGCAGTATAACCACCACAATTTTTCAGATACAGGCTGTGTTGGGGGGTATAGAGTGAGTTTCTGCGTGGACAACCCACTAGAAATGTTCATTTCCCCATCCCTACATCCTATGAAGGAGTTAGCAGCAGCTAACCATGGTCTTCCCAACATAATAGGATGTCTTTTAGAAGGATCCTTTGATTCTACTATCATGAAATCAACAAGATATTCCCATGAAGATACCGATCCAACAATGTCATCCAAAACCCTAGCAGGTTTCACTGTAGTACGGTCTGCTAGTTCCAGAATTGAGGGGGTCGGTTGGAGAAATTGTCACAATTGTAAAACTTCTACAATTGTGGTGGTCATCATATTAATAGAAAATCCTAAATCGATGTGTATTTTCTATGGAAATATTATTTACAACAACAGTTACTACTGGGTTCCCTGGATTTGTATACTTTGCAATTCTAGATTGGTCAGTCATACATTCAGACATCCTTCCTATAACATGAATTGTGGGGGGTATTTTTGTTTCTTCCCTGGTTTCTTAATGCAAAGTTCCTTTATTACTTCACTGTAAATTGGTATATCCTTAATATCCTATAATAGAGGGATCTTGACATAGACAATTTTTAGTTCATTTAAAATATTGTACTCAGGATGTATCACAGGTTTTTCTATTGCTAACTGTTCTAGAAATGGGGGGATTATTTGTTCCTGAGTTGGCTCTTGCTGAGGGTGGGTATGTGCTAGACTCTTTGGAATTTCCACATCCTATAGAGTAACATCATTTTGGTGTCTTATTCGTCTTCATTCTCTTCATGAATGGTGACTGATAACTTGGGTCTATCACTCACGACTCTTCCATATCGTAATTGGATCTTGTGCATAGGCACAGTCAAAGTAACATACGATGGAAGATTTTTCAACTCAATGTTGTTAATATATTGAGTTGGATTATTGTTTGGGTTAGGTATCACTTGTGCAGGTAACAATGTAGGTCATGGGGGGTTTGTATTATGGAAATGATGAGGTTGTTGTGCAATAAGGGGAACTAGAGGCATAAACCCTGGAAAAAATTACTGGGTGTTGGATGGATGCTGAGGATAAAGATGATTAGGTACAGATACAGGTGGTGACTGGGGATATGCTTGTCCTCTCCATCCCCATGGACAATACTGATGCTGAGTAAAATGAGGAGGATGAGGGTACTGGGGTGACCAGTTCTGCCAACATCCATTGTTCCATTATTGAGGTGGTTGGTAGAGATGATAATAGGGTGGGGGTTGTGGTGAAAAATTATGATATGGTGGTTGGTCTCTTGGTTTCCAAGGAGGCCTCCTATATGTTTCACTAACGTCCCCACTTTTATATATGGCTTGCAACCCAGGAAATGATAGGAAGTTTTATATCGTATGATCATCCGTACATATGTGACATACAGAGATGTTGTTCAAGGGGAATTCCCTTTGGGGATGCTTAGTCCTACATCTTGGATAGAAAATTATCATTGCTGCACGGTCTTCCTCCTACCTCTTTTTGGCTTGTAAAGCATCTAGTTGAGAATCCATTGCTCCTAAAATATCAATGTTGAATTTTTCCAATAGGTTCCCTAATTCTATCCTTGTAACTCCTCCAAAACTGGAGCTATTCCCTTTTAGATTCCTATTGTAAGGCTCTTGAATATTTCTCCCAACTTTCCCCCCACTTCTAGAGTAATTTCTACACATCTCCCCAATCTGTGCAAAGGGTTTGTGGGAGATAACGCCAAATGCCATGATATTGAGGTTTTCTACCAGGTCCTCTGAGATCCCCTTAAGGAAGAGTGTCTGTATTGCATCTTCTCGAAGGTCATTATATTTATATTTGTGCAATTTATAAATAAACCTCTCAAGATAATCTTCAAAGCTCTTGTCTTCGAGTTGCTGTATCTTAAAAATATCATTTCGAGAATATCTAGGTTTGCAATACTCTTGATATTTCTGCAAGAATGCGGTTTTCATATCTTCCCAAGTCCTGATACTATATTCTCCTAATCCCATGAACCATATTAAAGCATAATCTTTTAGTGTAGCAGGGAAAAGATTTAATTTGTGAGCATCTTGTACATATTTATAGCTTCTACAAAGGATGTCAAACTCGAACAAAAATGTGTCCGGGTATTCATTACTCTTCCCATAGAAAGTAGGTAAGGAGGAAGGAGGGATGTTCTTCATATTTACATTCTGTGTAGTATCTAGGATAGGAAACCTGAAGGTAGCCTCAGTTTGATTCTCTCCTTCTTCTTCGTCCTTTCTAGCCTTGTCATGATCTTCATTTTCTCCCCATCTCTCCATGTAGATTCAATTCTTAAAGAGAGTGTACCTAGGAGGTTCTTTCTGAGGGGATAATGGAGTGTCCCAATGTTCTTTTTCAGGGGAGATATTCCTCTGATATGAGAATTTGTCAGCCGTTTATTTATTAGGTTCTACAAGAATAGTAGGTTCTACTATGGATGTCTCAATTTGTGAGATGACAACATTAGTTGAGCTACCATAGAGAGCTTGTACCTAAGAAGGATCAATAAAATTGATGAAGTTTGGATCCCCTACTAGTGAGAAAGTTGTGTCATTAGGTTTTTGTACTAGTGGAGGGTTGAGGGCTTCCAAAGGCTGTACCTCTAGAACTTCTTCCAGAATGTGCTCCTTAGAACTTCCTGCTAATATTTATTTACCTTCTATGGATTCTCCTATAAAGTATTTAGGTTTCCAAGTAGAACTACTTCCTACGTGTGTTCTCCAATAACTTTCTGTTGAGTTAGTGGTTGGGGTGTTACACCCCCTGTAAAGATTAGTAGGAATTTTAACAAAGTTTTGGGAATTAGTTCTAACATATATACCTTTCGAATCTCTAGGTTTGTTCACAAAAAGCTAAACTAAATGATTACCTACAATACTACTGTTATTGTTGGATTTGGGGGCACATGTTATAACAGATGCCCAAGTTCTTACCACTCCCTTTCCACCAGCCTATTGCTAAATTTCATAAGGGAATTCTACTTATTCTACCTTACAGAACAACTCCCTAGAAACGGCGCCAAAAATGTTGGGTGTTTTATTGTCTTAATTAATTCACCAGATATTTAATTATCGATCAAGGTTTCTAAACATAGAGTTGACACAAAATATATGCTAAGGTAGAAGGGTAGCTAAGGTGTTGTAGAAATATTTTAACAAAGAGAAGATTGAAATTTCTTTCAAAATGAAAAACTGAGTCAAACTCCAGAAATTCAACTACTAAGGTAATTGGACTGGGACAAGACCACTAGACTAGAGCAGTATCNGAGAGAGAGAGAGAGAGAGAGAGAGAGAGAGAGAGAGAGAGAGAGAGAGAGAGAGAGTACTATTCTAAGAAGGTAAACTACCCTTTATAATCAAATCTATTAATTAATTATTCCACTTCTTAATCTGTGAATTAGAAAGTCTATAAACAAATTCTGAACTCTTACTATACGAAAACAAGATATTATATTATCTAAGGCAATATTATAACTACTTAATATATCTAATAAATCTAATAACTAAAGTATACATGCGATTTGAAAAATATACAATAATTAAACTAAATTATCTAGTTCCATTCTCCTTGAGGATTCTGAGGATATGCATTCATTTTGACTGGAACTGGAGAGGGAGGTGTATCAAAATGGCTTTCGAAAGAAACAAAGAAACTGAATGGAATTAAGTCTAATTTAACTTCTACGAAGAGGTGTAAACTAAAAAGTGTCCGATTACAAGTAATTGTAAAAATTATGATTTATGTTCCACCCATAAGAAAATGTTATCAACAACTAATATATTAATCAAGGAACGAGAAAATTTTAACAATTACTTTGAAGTTGGAGGTATACTACTCTCGTATGAAACAAATGTAAGAGAATAAAATATGATTTAGAAGCAAGTAGAAAACTTAATAAAGATATTTACTTGAAAATAATTATAATTTAAAAGCAAGTGGAAAACTTAATAAATATATCTTATTTCTTAAATCTAACCCTATTCTATGAATATCTTCAGTAAGTATGGAGTAAGGAGGACAGATCTTATGCTATAAACATTAATCAAAATTTAAAGAACCGATGTGCTTTCTAGACAATAGAGTTAGTAAATTTAATTCTAAATTAAATAAGACTAAGGTAAACTAAGCTAAGAGTGCAATTGACAAATCCTATAGCAGAAATGAATGAAGAAATCAGAGACAGAAGACACATAATTGAAAAACAAACTAAGATAAAAGGAACAAAGGATAAACGTAATTATAGAACTTAATGGGTACTTTATGTAATTTGAAATAAGGTCCTAACTAGACATATATAACTACTATTCAATTACAGAAAGTAATATATTCTCAAAACTAAGAAAAATGCACTTGAAACAAGCATAAAACAAAACGGGGAATATTAAAGTATGAATGAAGGTCTGAATGGCAGTATAGACAGACGGTTCGAACGACAGCCCGGATGGGAAAAACAGTGTAAATTATGAAGTAGATAACCTAGATGATCCTAACATCAGAGGATTTATGCATATGAGGTTGTAAAGTAAAGAAAACAGTAGCTAAGCTTATTTTAACAATTGAAACAACATAAGAATAGCTTGTACTAATCTATGGTTAAAACGAGAGATTATTTTCTATTATTTAATGTGTCAAATGAAAAGATGGATGAAGTTAATTTACAATTAAATAGGAATTGACACAGTTGAATTTAATCACAAACTAATCCTAAGATACTAAACTAATTAAACTCAATCTAATTGCAAATATAAAACTAGGAAATAGGTTGTAAAGAAAACTGGAAATGACTATGTGCGACCGGTCACTTGTAATTCTGGAAATGAAAACTAGGCTAACAGCATGGTATAAATTGTATTATCCACAGTAAACACACATTACATAATACAAGGAAATAAACAACATCAATTTATAGGAGAATTAAACTACCTACAGAAACTGGAAATACAAATCACTTATCTGCAAACAAAGGAATAATGAAAATACAAATGGAGACCTCTGGCTGTTGAGGGGACCTTCTCAGCAATCATGGGTTTCTCTTATATTAATCAACCACTCATGAAAACAAAGACATATATTCACAGCTGGAAATATAACTTATATTAAATTCAAAACAGATTTTATAGAATTTCTTTGCTAATGGCAACTGACTAACTTGACTCTCGTCTGGAGACGAATTTATATAGTTTTACATGGATGAGCAAGTTGACCCTTTCATTGGTCGATCACTCCACAAATACACAACCTTCACTACTGTACAAACAACCGTGTAACAATTTGTGACAATGCACATCCATCTTCCTAATCCTTCGTGCATTGGTTATCCTCGAGCAAGCTGTAGGTGTATGGATCTGCGTAGACGTGGGCATAGAGCATAGTGTTGAGTTGAGAGGACAGGATCCGAGTCTTCTAGATTAAATACTCTCGTATCAGCAGGACGCGTGGCTTAACAGATCAACGAAACTGTTATGTGCTTTAAACGCTTGAGAATATTCCAACTAATAGGGCGCGGGTTGATTGGAGGATTGAATGACGAGCTGGGCACAAATGTGTGGGTTTGGAGTGAATGCATGTCCATATGAAAGCTAATTTGGAAACCATAGTCTGCAAAGCAAGTCTATGTATCAGACACATTTACAAATATCACATAATTACTAATAAAATCATGAAATAACAAAAATCTACCAAGACTTGCATCAAATTGAAATACTTTCGTACCTGGGGTTGATTGATAAGCTGAATGACAAGAAGTATACGAAAAGGTGACAAAAGTGGTGACAAAAGAGCAAACTAACAACCAAAAATAGTGACAAAATTGGGATCAACAAGAGGCACCTAACCTCCTCTGCACCAAATGAAACTATCTGCAACTGGCCACTAGCTATGTTGAAGTCAAAATGGATAGTGGCATTGTCAATAACATATCTATGAACGTATGTGAGTTAACTCCTTGCTAAAATTCCAAATAATACATCGAGGAAATGGGGAAAACTACCCCCTCTCTTCAATAGCCCAATAATGAAGTATATCTCCTCCTCTATTGGATGAAACTACAAATCAGGGCCAACCCTAAATTCTTTTCTATGTTGATCCCAACGATGGATCAATAACTTGAGTAATCGTGAGTTACCCTTATGGATGTATCCTCCTAAAAAAATTGAGGAGGTCAGCGTTCTACAAGAAGGCTCAGGTTTGTGCTCTAATAGGGTGAGAGAAAAAATCCCTTTCTCTCTCATGATCCTCTCACTCTCATAAAATGTTTTACTAGTTAATTTTCTATTACTTCATCATCACTCCTGCCTTTGATTCACATATAAATTTCATTAGAAACACATGCACACAACATATTTTGATTACTATTAAAGTACATTCTGTTTTATTAAAATAATCAAATATTTTCTTTCTAAATTAACTTACAAATATAACTAGTGCACCATAAAAATAGTAACACACTTTATGGGATTATTTTGAAGCATAATCACATCAAAAGTCGTACTTTAAATTAAATAAAATGCACCATAGTAGGTGTGTGTTTCTTTAAAAATTTGGTACTGGTGTAATTAATTTGCACAACAAATCGCACTACATATAGTGCTCTCGAATAACTATTACACATTGGATGTGCAAAACAATTTTATTATTATTATTGTTTTTTAAACATATTCGGTGCATTGACCACGATGCATCATTATATATGCAGACAATCGATATATTTGAAAATTAACAATCTATATTCCTTGGAATTGTATTTTGTGGTGCCATTTATGTATATTTATGCATCAGTCTTGGTGCATCCGTTTATATAAGGAAAAACGATATATGTGAAAAATAAAAATAAAAACCAATATTTTTGGATTTATATATTTTTTCCGCATTGTATATATCTACACGCACCGATGTCTTTGGAAAAAAATCCAGTGTTTTTTCTTTTTCTTTTTATACAATGCAATTTGTATATATTGACACACCTCCAATGGTGTATTTTTATATGTAGAGGCCTCCTATATGTTGGAAAAAAAAATATATATCTAGTTTTTTGGATTTCACTAGTGGTGCATTTCATTTACGTAAATGCATTATATACAATGTGTTTGACTTTTTATTCAGAATCTGCATTCATGGTTCATTTTGTTTTTACACAAAGAGAACCAACTTATCAGCATGAACCAAACAATTTTAACATACCTCATGGATTTTTTATTTTTTTTCTTTGAAAAATGTAAAGAAGAAGGAAATTTTGTTTTTTAAGCCGCTAAAAATATAAAGAAGAAGGTAATAAAGACATTAGCTAGATACTTGCACGATTGGAATACATGGTTTCCATATACATAAGAAATGTTGTTTCTGCAACCATTTTGAAGAAATTCAAACTCCATAGATGAAGCAAAGAATGGGACAAATATGATAACTAACGAGCACTAATGGTGAGGTGTGTTAAGAAATAAAGTTTAGCACCAGTTCTTAGGTGGTCTTAGTTGGTATGTAGCATTAACAATTGGGTAAAAGTATTTTCCCGTGCAACAATTTTTTTACTGTAATTCGATGTGCATGATTTAGTGGGGGGGCAAAGTGATTACCTTTATAGAGATCATTGTTAAGTTTTTTCTATTTAAACAAAAGTTATTAGCAGCAGAGCTGCTTATTCCCTTCCATTAGTATAACAGAATGGTTAATAACACTTATTGAAACTATTAACCTAGAAAGCACTTGTTTAAACCATCATTGTATCACCTTTGCAAAACACTTATTCAAATTATTAACATAGAATGGTTAAAAGCACTTGTTCAAACCATCACTGTACCGCCTTTGCAACCATGCATTTGTTTTTTATCTGTAACCATGCATTTGTTTTATATTTTAGTTGATGTAGGATACTACATTAATCTCCGCTAAGGTTTGTCAAGATAGAAGATTGTTTCATTATGAATAAATAAGTTAATTTCTTCACATTGCCGAGAGAGAGTCAATCTAAATGGCAAAAAAACATTGAATATCCACGAAATCGAAATTGTTGAGAGAGAAAGTCAATCTAAATGGAAAAAAAAACATTGAATATCCACGATATAGATTCAATCTAAATGGAAAAAAATATTTGAATCTTAATTTTGATAAACTTCGATCAAATGTGTTTACAGATGTAGCATATATAGTGAATGAATGTACTATTTACATGTTTACAGATGTAGCATAGATAGCGAACGAATGTACTATTTACAGATGTAACATAGATGGTGAATGAATGTACTGTTAAGACAAGTCACCAACTCTGTAAATTTTTAATGGGATGAGAACAAAGCATGAACGGAGTGGATGAGGTGAACATGGCCAAAGGTGGTACCCGAAGAAGGGGGAATAGTCAAGTAATTTCCTCAATACATGCATCAACCATAAATCCGAGGTACATAATGTTTTACTAAATGAAAAACCCTTTCATCACATGTTAGGCTATGGAAGTACTACCAATCATAGTATTCTTTAAGCAACCACAAGCAATACATCTCAGCAGTAGTAAAAGAGCAATATCATCAGTCATCAATGGGAAGTCCATCGAGCAGCAAGGAATGGACCACATCATCATGTAAGTCTATCCAGTGGCAGTAGCAACTCATGGCATAAAACTCATCTCATCAACAGTAACATGGTAATGTACTCATCATTTTAGATCCTATAAGTAGCCTCATTAATTTTGCGTCGGTGAAATTTTGTTATCTCTTCCATGGCCTCAGAAATAATGGTTCCTTGTTTGGATGGATTCAACACCCTTTCATGTGCATGAAAGGCGTGTAGGGTCGCATTAGCATGAGAAAACAAAAGGTTGTTGCTCATATGTTATCCATTACTATGCCTCTTTTTTATATATGTCAAAGTTAACTTCCCTGCATTAAAATACTTAACACTTAATTTTTATATCTTAAAGTGTTTTTATTTATGTCAAAGTTAACTTCCCTACATTAAAAATACTTAATTAACACTTAATTTTATAGGTTAAAGTGGGTTGTTGCTGATATGTTATCCATTACTATGCCTCTTTTTATATATGTCAAAGTTAACTTCTCCGCATTAAAAATACTTAATTAACACTTAATTTTTATATGTTAGTGTTTTTATATATGTCAAAGTTAACTTCCCTACATTAAAAATACTTAATTAACACTTAATTTTTATATGTTAAAATGTTTTACATTAATAAATGCAAAAGTATTTTTGATACATTAAGAAATATTTTGCATTAAAAATACTTAATTAATGCTTAATTTTTATATTTTAAAGTGTTTTACATTAATAAATGCAAAAGTATTTTTCATACATCAAGAAATATTTTGCATTAAAAATACTTAATTAATGCTTAATTTTTATATGTTAAAGCGTTTTACATTAATAAATGCAAAAGTATTTTTCATACATCAAGAAATATTTTGCAATAAAAATACTTAATTAATGCTTAATTTTTATATGTTAAAGTGTTTTACATTAATAAATGCAAAAATATTTTTCATACATTAAGAAATTTTTTTACAAGTTTGTGAGATGTTGTTCGGGTAAGACCTTGCCAAACCAGAAACAAATCTTTTACAAGTTTGTGAGATGTTGTTCCCGTAAGCCAAACCACATAATTGTGTTGTTTACTTGCCAAACTAGAGAATCTTTTTGTTTACTTGCCAAACCATTGGCATATGATAATAGTTGGGAAAGAATCATTTTCATTATCCAAGAAATAAGGATGGATGATGACTTTTAGATTAAGAAATATTTAAACTAAAGAATATATAAACTAGAATATTGAAACATTTTTCAAGGTTAAGATTTCTGGAGAGGAAAAGGAGCTTTACGTGAGCAACATGAATGCATTAACATCACATAAATGAATGCGATATGAATTAAATGTATTTCTAAGAGCCCATAATCGAATGTAATTATAATAGGATATCATTCGTACATATCCCAAAGAATATATTGTATGGAATACAATCACACAACCCACCAATGACATCCTATTAATATGCATTAAATATATCTAATATCAATAATATAACCTAACAAATTAGCACTTATGCCATCATAAATTATCTAATAATTGTATTTTATGACATCACTATTTACCATTTAAACAAGATATATAAATACAATTTGTAACTGAAATATCAAGCTATACATTTATATATAAAGTACATATGTAATGGAAATACTTAAACTACGACGAGCAATAAATCCGTTCATTTGGGTAATGCTCTAATGTTCACATTTTAGGTTAATAAACTCTTTCACAAATTACATCAATGTTCACCATTTAAACAAGATATATAAATATAATTTGTAACTGAAATATCAAGCCACTATACATTTATATATAAAACATGCATATGTAATGGAAATACTTATATTATGATGAGCGATAAATTAGTTCATTTGGGAAATGTTTTAATGTTCCAATTTTTGGTTAGTAAACTCTTTCACATATTATAGGTTAATAAACTCTTTCATAAATTATAAATTATATTGACAAAAGCACTCAGTTTTTTTAAGGTTCTCCCATGAGGAGATGTATAAAATTATATCGAGCAGACAACATCGATAATTTTGTGTGCACTTTATATATATTTGTTTTTTTTATACAGTCACATAAGTCATTCAAAACCTAAAAAATATTGTTAACTAATTGATATATAGTTTAAGTGGAAATGTAAAATGTAAACAGAGAAATGTAAAGATTTTGGTGAATTCAATATAATTAAATTGAGGGGTAGCAGCTGGTGAATCATTAATACCTATGCATAAATATCTTCCTCCTATAGGGATTACACATAAACTCACGGATAAGGATCCTTCTCTTTGTTATCAATTTAGGTAAATTGATAGGTGATGAGATTAAATTTCAAGTTAATTTCAGCTATGTAGACACTTCATTGATTGAATGTGTATAAATAAGTATAACCTGGCATATTAATTAATTGTCAAATTCAATTAAAAATTAGTAAGGACACTTGTTTGTTGCTTGTTCAAGAAAATTAACATATTCAATCTCCATCTTCAATTTATGAGACACAACCAAGAATTCCATTCACCATATTTAAGAAAGTGCAATCCAACAACTACATCATCCTAGACCAATATGGCGATCCCTCCTCCGTCTGAGAGAGCAAGTACGCTGCAGTAATAGGATGACCCCTCCTCCATCTCAATGTATGAGATCGGATCGTGGATAGGGTGGATTTTACAATCAAGGTAAAATAGATCAAATGAGGGCAGACATGAGAAATTGGGAGCATGGAGGGTAATAAATTCATCTCCATTAGGCAAGACTAGACCCAAAGACGGAAATGATATTTCCATAATCGGCTATGCTATTTATTGATACACCCTTACAAAAGGAGTTAGTAGGTATATCCGGTCACTTTAGTATTTTCCAGGCCAACCTAAGTAAGATGGATCATTCCACAAGATACATTTCTGTATCTTCAATGTTAGTATCTTAACCTACCTTGGGGTCCTTTCCTAGTAGGATTGATTCCCGGTAGGCCACTAGAATATGTCTCACGTTGGGGAGAATCTGCAGTTCATTCGCAGGTCCCCACTGGAATGCCTTTAACTGGATAATCGGTCAACCTAGTGATTCAAGTGGATGAAAGAAATAAACTAAATGCTCACGCCTAGAGAGAAAAAGTAAAATCATATAAGGCATAAAGGGAAAAAGGCGAGTCGCTAAAGCATGTTTCAACCAATACTACTAGGAGCCGACTATTTGCTTGTTCTATTCCATCAATAGTTAGCTCAAATGTGTCATTCATGAGCCAAAAGTTTCTTGTTTGTGCTTCCCCACCCCCCATTGCCAGTGGATTCTGTGACCCTCGGTGGTGAATCTGGTGAACCTTGACCGGCTAGAAGGTGCAAAGATGAAGTTTTATTTTGCGGGATTAATACAAAATAAGAATATTGGAAATCCACAGAAGAAGAACAAAAAAAATTACAATCAATCTAAGATTTGAGAACTAGTCTGGATTTGAACCTTAGACTGGTTCAAACCAATTGATATTAAATAATAATAATAAAAAAACCTTGAACCAGTTGATATTCAAGTAAAAAAAGTCAAAACCAAGCATTCTTGAAACCACCAGAAGTTATATCCTTAATGAATTCAACAAAGTTGATCCTATCATCACCATCTGTATTGGCTGTGGTATTGACCTCCTTTATCATTTCGGTTAATTCAGTAAGGGCAGGGCTGAGTAAGTAAGGGCATGGATGAGACGAGCCAAGGAGTGGGCGAGCTCGACAAGCCATGGAGTGGGTGAGCTTGGTAGTGGTGATGTTACCATTGCCGTCTATGTCAAACACACAAAATATAACAGGAAGCTGCTCTTTGAGTAAGGTGACTCTGACCTCTGCATGACGAGAATGACCACCCATACCAAAGCCACAAGATTGAGGATGTATATAACATTTTCCTAGTTACAGGTTGCATGGTTGTTGCATGCAGATTGCCACAACATTGCATTGTAATTAGGATCAGATGCCACATGGTGGGTAATTTGAAGGGAAGTATGTACCATGAATTGCGTGCACATGACATTCAGATGCCACATGGTGGGTAATCCGAATAGAGGGATGTAACTGTGTGCACATGTTATGCCAGACATGTCAGTAGAAGAAGAATAAAAAGGTATTTCTACAATAAGATGACTAAGTGCAAAAACTTAAGAAAATCTATTAATATTTAGACAAAATCATAACTTAAAAAACCGTGTTGGGTGTGGCACGACTGCCAAAATCTAAGCGATTACATAATTCGCTGCTTGCAGGGAATAAAAAGAACACATATTTTTGTATGATAAGGTGATGTATTGTATTTAGTTAGGAATCAATGCGTCAGTGTATTTATGATTCACCATTATGTTCTGTGGGAAAAATAAAAATTAGTGTTTTTTTTCCCAGTTGAGGGAACAATATTTTGACATGAGGTGGTGGGTTGGAAGTGGATTGTATCAGTGCATCTACATCCTTTCCACACATAGAAAAGTTTTGCTAGGAAAAAATAAAAACATATATTTTCAAATTCATTAAGCTATTTTGATTTTGGTGCTCTACATAATTGGGTTGTTAGTGTGTTGATTTTGTTGGTGCAACGAGGTGGTTAGGTAGATAGGGATCATCACTCATTTTTTTATTTAAAAAATCTATTTTTTTTCTTTTAAATGGTTGTGCTGTACTTCCTCACACCCCAACGGGTTTTTATTTAGTATATAGACCGCTATGTTTTTAGAATTTTTTTTTTTTAAATATGAATTTTTTCAGATAGTGGTGAGCTATTTTGATAATATTTAGTGTTATAATGTCATCCTCACCAATCCATTTATATCTATTCCACACACCCGTAGTTTTGTAGTTTTTTTTTTAGAAAATATAGTCTTTTGAAACCACAACGATTTATTTTGACTTCAATGCTCTTGTTATTTTGGTGCAACGATGTGTGTTTTATGTTTATACACACTAACTAAAAACCTTTCTTTCCTGCATGCTGCCACTGGAATCCTCCACTATAAACATATAAAATGGGCTCTTTTGTGTGGAGGGTATGCAAAAAGCTCCACTAAAAAATGTTTTCCTCATAATGTTTTGAAGTGTAATAGTTTGTAAGATAGGATTACTTAATACTACAAATGATCTAATTCTTCACATACTATGTTAGCATTTCATGATTTTACAAACTTATGATTCATAGTTAAATGTTACAAGATTTAGGCATATAAATAAACTAATAAAAACAATTGATAAGTATAAATATTTATATTTACAAAGGGTTATGCAAAAAAACATATTATACATAAACATTTTCCTTAGTGGAAAATATGGAAACTACAATAAAACTAAATTATTTTAAAATTTTATTATTCCTAAATTAGCAGGGGCATTGAAAAGGACACAATAGTTAAATGTGTCTCTTCATTCTCATATAAGTTGTGTGTTCTCTTGTAATAATCATGATTCAATAAATAAAAATATATTAATTGGAATTATTTGTTCTAAGTTGGTATCAAAGAAAGTGCTTTTGACCTATCCTTGGAAACTCCACCTTTCTTCATCTTTATTTTTCCCTCTCATCTCCTCACTTACACTCCACCTATTCTCTTGGTCATTCCTCCTCTACACTCCTCCAACTACTCTCACCCATATCCCCTCATGCCCAATCGATCTCCTCCCAGGTCCCTCATGAAACCTACTCCCAACAATATGCTCCCAAAAATACACCCTTTTAACCTCATGCCCAATCAGTGTCCTCCCATATACCTTGCAAAGCCTACTCCCAACACTACACTCCAACCACTACCCAGAACCCCACTCACTCCCCAACACTCCTATTTACTCAAATTATTCTCCATCCGTACGTCACCTGCCATGCCTTCCTCCTGCCACCACCCTTCCCTCCTTGTGTGTCCCTACCCTCCAGCTCTAACTCCATGCCCTCCCACAGCCCTAGGTACTAGGGTTTTCGAGAAATATTACAATTAATATTATTTTAATATTTCCCTCCAAAAAACTATATAATAATATTTTTATTATTTTTATTAATCAAATTATTAATATAACTATTATTATTTTAGTCAAAATCCTCATAAATATTTTCTAATCCCTTTAAAAGATGAATACGAGGAACACAAAGTGAAACCCCCTTGAAAACAAGGATGTCATCATGAATCTAGATGAAGAGTTTGATATTAATTCTAAGTTTAAAACAATTCTAAACATACTAGAAGTTATGGCCAGTAAACAAAATGATCAAAAATAGGAGGACTATCATGAAATGAAGATTCCCCACTCATCCTTGAAATCAAATACAAGCCTATCCTACAATGTCGTACACAAATTGCAAATCAACTTATTGAGTTTCGACAATGAAAAAATCAAGATGACATTCGATGAATCGACAAAATCAAGAAATATTTTGTAATGTACAACAATGTACCTAGATAAATATTCTTATGACTAGTTCCTATGGTGGGGATTGACACTGTTAGAGAATGAAGAATGGTGAGAGACTGGGACACCTTCAAGAAGAACTTCTTGAAGCAATTTCAAGATATGGAAGAAGAAGAAAAATCTACACAAAACTTACTTATTTACAACAATATGGGACAACAGATGAGTATTTTAGAAGTATCTTTGTGTTGGCTACTCGCTCCAAAGACATAACTAAAGAACGAATTCTACAAATATTCATCAGTGGGATGAAACCAAGTATCCAAAATGAGATTAAATTACTAGATTCAAGGATATTCAACAAAAACATAAAAAGACTAATTGAAGAAAAACACAAATAACTTCGATCCTTGACTTATACCCCCCCACTAAGAACAAATACAAAGAAGGAAGACAATACATGTTGTAATTGCAATGCCCCTAACTAGCACCTCGGACATGTGAAAAACCAAAAATTTCTTCTTATGCAAAAAAATAATAATGAATAAGCTAGAGGCATGTATTCTTCGAACACAGAATCAGATTTCAATGAATCCAACATATGGGAAGCTAATGTCACTCCAACACTCTTGATGTCTACAATAATGGGTATTTCTCAACCCTAAACTCTCAAAATGTTTGGCTACGTCAAGAACACTAAATTGGTAGTGTTGGTCAACAGTGGAAGTATACACAACTTCATAGACTCCAAGGTATAAAATAAATTAAACATATTCATATATCCTTCCTCCATATTCCAAGTATCAATCCTAGGAAACAACACCACCTCATGTGATAGGAAACACCATAAGGTCAAGCTAACTATAAATGAATACATGCTAACATTACCTATGTATGATATGGAAATTGGAGGGGTCGACATTATCTTAGGTACCCAATGGTTATCACAAATTTCATAGTTCCTCCATTGAAATATTATCCAATGAGATTAGGAGAAGTCAGTCATATTTTGAAAAACCATCTTGAACAAGCAAAAAACTGCGTGAAGCAACAAGCAAACTAAAAAGATAAATGATCATGAATTTGAAGTAGGTGATTAGATGTTTGTTCATATTCAATGATACAAACAAACTTCACTTAAAAATTCCAAAATTCATAAACATGTGCCCAAGTTTTATGGTCCTTATCATAGTACAGAAGAGAGAAGGCTATCTGGCTTATGCTCTAGACATACCAAACAAATGGAAATTGCCTAACATTTTCCATGTGTCATGCTTAAATAAGAAATTGGGTCCAACAACTCTCATACAAACATAATTACCTTTCTTAGATGATGAAGGAAAATTGGTACTAGAGTACCTTATCAAGTGGAAAAACTTACCAGATGATGAATCTACTTGGGAAAATGAATATTTCCTATCATGACACCTATATTTATCCATACTTAATGGATGGAGTATCTTTGAGAGGGATGGCCTGTAATAAAACAAAAATATTTTAAAATATTATTATTGTTAAATTAATAGTGGCATTAGAAAGGATATGTTAGTTAAATGTGTCTCTTCATTCTTATATAAGCCGCATGTTCTCTTGTAATAGTCATCATTCAATAAATAAAAATATATTAATTGGAATTATTTGTTCGAGATACAATCAAGTTGTTATTTTCATTAGCTGCAAAATATGGGTGGCTAATTTTTGAAATTGGTGTTAAATAAACTTTCTTGGATTGTTATGTATTTGAAGAGATTTATATGGATCAACTTGAAGGTTATGAAGTTCCAAGTAGAGAATATTAAGTTTACAAGTTGAATAAGGCCCTATATGGTCTCAAACATGTGATAAGTGTATGGTATTCAAGGATTGCTAAATACTTTCATGATAATGGTCTAACTAAGAGTTCATTTGAACCCAATATTTATATTCTCTAGTCATCACATATATTATCATAGTTTCCTTATATGTTTTTGACATGATTTATACAAGGAACAACATTGAATTTTTTTAGAAGTTTAAATTGCATTTGGAATTTGAGATGACAATTCTTGGTGAGTTGCATTATTTCTTGGGAATTGGAGTGCGATAGAAAGAAGATAACTTTTTTATGTCATTTTAAAAGTATACTTGGGATATTATTAAGAAGTTCAACATGATGAGTTGTAACCCAGACAAAAATCCTCTAGAAATTAGGTTGAAGTTATATAGAAATGATGACTCAAATCTAGTTAATAGTACTCTATATCGTCAATTGGTTGGAAGTTTGATCTACCTAACTACAACTCAACTAGATATAGACTTTGTAGTTAGAATGGTTTTAATATTTATGTTATATACCTGAGACTTACATTGGAAAGTAGCTAAGATAATTTTGAGATATCCACTAGGTACAATTGGTTATGGTTTTCTATATAGATATACATAGGATCTTAGGTTGAATGGCTACAGATATTTAGATTGGGAAATATGTATGGATGACATAAATTCTACTTCATGTTATACGTTTAGCATGGGTTCAACAACCATTCCATGGATGAATAAAATAAAACCTAAATTTACACTCTCCATAAAAAAAAGCATAGTACAAAGTAACAACTATATCAATGCATGCGAAGCAATTTGGTTGAGAATAAATTTGAAGGATATACATGAGAAACATGATTAAACAACACAATTTATTTGTGATAATAAAGTGCTATTTAGATGGCTAAGAATTCAATGTTTCACAACAAGACTAAGCACATTGACATACAATATCATATTGTTTTAGGTTTGATTCAGGAAAATGTGGTTGATATTGTGTATTATAGAACATAAGAGAATGCATCATATATTTTTACCAAGGTACTACCAAAGTAAAATTTCTACAAATTAAGACATGATTTTGGAATCTTCCCTAATGATCATTTTGGTGAAGAAACTTTGGGTTAATGACTCATTTGTGATACCTTAGTATAATTAAGGAGTATTATTTATGTTGATAGTGTGATTATATCTTGTATAGATAATTTGATATTGAGATAATATTTGTTGAGTGAATTGAGGAGTTATTATGGAGAGATTAAGGGAGTTGATTTATTCAAAGAGATCTCTATTGATGTACACTAGCATAGATCCAAATCCCAGGCTCTATCAAGCATAGAGAGGGATCAAATCTTTGGAGGTGCATACCTCTTCTTAAGTATTGCACTCAACTATCAGCTTTAATGTGATTCAGACCAAAAGGCACATTTTTTTATTTAAGGTCCACAAATAATATTTTTATTATTAATATTTAATACTATTTATGGCTGCATATAATATTTTTTATTTTGTTAGGAAAAAAACATTAAAACATCTCCCCCATACATAGTTTTAAAACCATGTGCAAGGCCCTCCTAAAATCATGGGTTGTTTAGGAGGCCTTGCACATGGTATTAAAACCATTTGCAACTACCTCCTAAACCATGTACAACAAAACCATGGATTATTTAGGAGGCCTTGCACATGGCTTTAAAACCATTTGTAAGGCCCTCCTAAACCATGTACAATAAAACCATGGGTTTTTAAGAGGCCTTGCACATGGTTTTAAAACCATGTGCATGACCAACATTTTTTTTGCAGATAATTCAATTTTTTATTTTTATTATTTTTTATTATTTTGTTAAGTAGAAACATTACAACATCTCCCCTATATTGTGTTTTTTTTCTCACGGACATTTTTTATGGCATATAATTACATTTTTTATTATTTTGTTAGGTAGGAACATTACAACATCTCACCCATATTAGATTGTTTTTGTGGCCGACATTTATTTTGGAAGATAATTAGAAGTTTTGGTTTTTATAGCCGACATCTATGTAACGTTATGTAACATTACAACGTTACGTAACGTTACAACGTTACGTAACGTTACAAGATCTCCCCCATATTGGGTTGTAGAGTGCCTCTCGGCGCAACAATGTGTATTGCTAATGAAAATAATTGATCTAGTGTGTGAATTATTGTCCAATTCTTGCATCCAACTAAGAGATAATTATCTCTTAGTTGGATGCAAGGATTGGACTTGCATCCAATGTTTAAAACTAAGGTGCTAAAAGGTACTATTGGTTTACTTTAAATGGTCAGCCGACTATACAAGCTCATTATCTCTAACTAATGTAGAATCTTTCATATATTTAATGACCAAAATTTAATCTCCAAATACCTATAGGTGCAAAATCCATTGTTATTTGGCTTGATGAAAGAGGAAGAAAATAGCTTGAAGGTCGTCCCAATTACTTTTTCCTTCTCCTAGTGCACCTTTTCCATAGAATTAGTGATCCCTAGATAAGAAGAGAGCAAACCACAACCACATTGAAAAAAAGACTAGGAAAGGTTAGTGGTAAATTATAACTAATCAGCAAGTATTCCTTTTGATGGTTTGATAAATTGATGATAATAATGGAAGAGAGAGGATACTTGATCTATGATCTTAGTAATTTGGGGGATCTATCCTTCAAAAACTACATGATTATGGGTAATCTAAATCCCCCATGAAACAAATATGGGAACATGTATATATTGCTTGATATATATAATGATAAAAATATTCCTTAGAAATTGATCAACCATGGATCCATTCCCCAACCCTTTTAGGTTGAAGACTCCTTCCATTTCTTTCCAAACTTGTCTAGCAAAGGGGCATTCAAGGAATACATGCATATTTGTCTCCTTTGAAAAATAAAATAGATACCCAACCCACTCGTATTTAATTTATATAGGGAGTCTTAGTTAAGGATGCAATTAGATAAAAGAATCCACAAATGGAGGGTTCTTTTGGGAGGTATAAACCTTCCATATTTTCTCACACCATCATTGTATGGATTGGTCCTCACAATGTACAAGAGAATCATATCCTAGATGACTAGACATACTTTCCACCTATTGAATTGTAGACCCATAGTAAAGAATCATAGTCCTCCTTCAACCTAATGTGAGCTTGAATAAGAATATGACATTAGGCCTCCCATTGACCCTACCAAACTCCTTCATTCTAAAGATATTTAGTAGTCAACCACTTTTGGTGCCAACGATTGGTGCCTTAGGCTTTAGATTTTTTTTCCAACACCACTTGAACTTGGGATTGAAGATACTGAATCAGGTCCAAAGGGAAACTTATCTAATTTTTGCATCCCATAAGTGAACCCAAACCCACACAGATATATTTCTTGTTACCCACTTTCTAAGCTAGGAAACAAGTTATTGCTAGAAATACATTCATAATGGATTTTCAATGGTTGGAGACTTAGAGAATAGGATTGGATATTTGTCTAGTCCAACCAATTATGGATCCCTAGCATATATATTTTACCACAAGAATGGATTTCTAAGTAAAAATATTTCATCAATTTTACTGCAAGCACCTGATCATCTAATTAAATATAAATATATTTTTCATCCTACATCCTCCACAGGATTTCATGGCCACTATTTTCTTCCAATTCAGAATATGAGACCCTTTATACTCACTCTTCCCTTTCCATAGGAATTTAAGAAGCATCTTGTAGATTTTTTTCAGAATGGACTATGGGATATGTGCCATCATGTTCTAGTACACTGGTCGATCCTTTGAAACTGATTTAATCAAGACAAGCCCACCCCCTTGTAAATCCATCCATTTCACCAAAAAATGTTCCTAGTTTCACTCTTGAAAACCAACCACATCCATTTTGTCTTGCCATATTTGTTTGGATTAATTAAACCCCAAGTATTTAATTCCCTCCTTAAAGATTCTAACATTGAAAGGAAAAAACCTTCTCCAAAATGGGAAATGAACCAACTAATCCTATAACAAACAAAGATAACATTTTATTTCATTAATATCCATTCTTATATCTTGGTAGAAGAGTTCTGACATTGCATGACGTCTTTGGAATTCAATGGAATATTGAAAAATAAATAAAAGGATGTCACTGAAAAATAGGAGGCGGGTTAATCTTTCTCTTCCATTGAAAGAAATACCTCCATAAAAAAAAAACATGTAAGGAAACTGAGGGATTCATTTCCTGTGTGAGTCTAAAATAATTAAAGAAATGATATCCAACCCCATTAATCAAAACCACAAAGGAAGAGGACTCAACACATGGAATAATCCAATTAACCATTTCGATGATAAAACCAACATGCTACATAACAAGTCAGAAAAAATAGGAATAATTATCATAATCTTTTGAGAGGTCCAATTTCAGAACAACAAACCAATGGTTATGATATTTCATAGAATTAAGGTCCTAATGAATGGAACTAACAACTTCATGGATTTATAATCCCCTTATAAAACCAAATTATTCCATAGAGATAGCATGAGAGAGGATTGGTTTGATTTGAACAATTATAATTGTAGAGACTATCTTATAGTCACCATTATATAGACAAATTGGTTTGAAATCATCAAAGTATTTGGGTGATCCCTTTTCAGGATGAGAGAAAGAAATGTGGAATTAAAAGAACCATTAACCTTCTTATATAAATCTGCTTCTTCCACCACCTCCAATATACCATCCCAAACAATTTCAAAAAACTTAACAAAAATTCAATTAGCCATCCATCCAACCTGGGACTTTTGTCCATTTGGAAAATCTTGAGAGCTACCAACAACTATTCCTTTCAAATTTAACTAAATAATTAATCATTTTCATTTTCCTCCACCATATTTGGGTACCTACTAATCACTTGCAGAATATGATCTATTTCATTGTGACCTAGATCCAAGTAAAGAGATTTGAAGTAGAGAAAATCTAGTACGTTGATATTTTAAAACCTCTAACTTCATGTCCCTCCCTATCCTTTAATTTCCAAATAGATTTCATGTTCTTTCGATGTTTTGTAGAGTTCTATATATTTTTTGTGTTTTGGTCCTCTTCCTAGAGAGTGAGAGTTATGGTCTTGAAATTGCATTCAACTTCACACTCCTTGAGAAAATCATTATTTTTTTATTCAAGATAAAAAAAAAATCATTTTCAAATAGAAGGAATCTAATTGAACTTCATTTTAAAAAGAATGGACTATCTAGTATTATGTTTGGCTCATCTCGAATTTACTATTATCACCTTTAACTATGAAAGAGAATCCACAAATTGGAACCCAATGCTGCATTTTTTCATATCCGTAATTGAAAACTAGAAATTCTTTACAGTCTGGTACACTTCTGAAGCTACAAATCAATTGGAATTATATTTGAAGGGGGATCCAAGTACATTTTTTGGATCTCAATTTATAAATAATAATAATATAATCTACAATCTCCAACCCATGATGAAGAAACCTCGGTTGATTCATATAGATTATCATGCATAAAAAATGATGTAACCATTTAGCATTTCTTTCCTCCCTAGTTCTATGATTGTCCAAGTAGGGATTAATAGTGTTGGTTTTAAATCCACCCATATTCCTTCAAATATGTCCTTAAATAATGGTGCCAAATATACTCCTAAGAAACATGAACCCATGTTTCATCACCTGATAAATTCAAATTAAGGTCACCCATTGAAAAGACATAAAGGTGTAAATACATTGCAACCACATAAATCTACTCCAAAATTCCTTCCTATTGTCATAATGCCCATAGATGTTAAGGATTATGAAATGTCAATATTGGGATTTCGAGAAAACATATGTATCAAATATAGAGCCACAAAAAAAGGATCTTCCCAGTTTAATACAATGATTAAAAATTGACACCAATACTCCCAAGAGACCCTCGCAATTTAAGGATAGGAAGGACCATTGCCCCAATGTTTTTTCCAACAAAGGAACCACATTATCACCTTTCCATGTCATCTCTTGAATTAACAACACATTTATATTCTCTACATAAAATTACCTTTTGAAGAAAACAAATTGGCTTTCCCTCTCAAGCCTCACACATTAATTTACAAGATTTTATTTTAGGAACTCTAGATGAGGATTTCTCTGCTCTAAGGGACCTAGTAATGCTCATTTTCCTTCCTTGGATGATTTATATCCTATATTTTTCCCGAGAATGGTGCATATTTTTTTCTTTCAGAAAGGTTATATATATACTCATCATAACCTAGTCACTTAAATTCCTCAGTCCTTTTAGCTTAGTATCTCAGCATGCGGGGTCCTTGAAGATTCCCCCATGATGACTAAATTCCACCAACATAGATTTGAAACGTCATTGGAAGGGTCATGTTTAACACGAACTGGATAAATTCACTACCAAATAACTACAATTCATAGGTTTTAATGCTACTCTTGCACCCACACCTTAGCAAAACTAGGTATATAGAAGTCTTTAGAAATTTAAAGAATTGACTCTAAGGGAGGAGAGAATCATGGAATAGGGTTAGTAGACTTACCAATTGGAGGAAATATCATCAAACTGATCTTCCATATGCTTTCCAATTTATCGAATTGACTAAGAAATAATTTGAAACCTTCAAATAGGTCATGAACTCGAGCTTGTGACTTCTTCTCAATTTATTACATGCAATCTGTTGGCACAATGAGATTGCACATCTAAATGTACTTCAATTTTATCTCCTTTAATTACAAAATTTTACCAACCTCCCAAAACCTCCTTCCAAAACCACACTTATTTTTTAAAATAATTAGAATGGTTGACATTCACATGTACATAAAGTTGACATATGGAAAACCTAAAGGTAACATTCATATAATTGATATGTTGAACGAAAATTGTATCACTCGCCACCAAGTCAATGGATTCAAAAAAAACTTCTCTTAAGTCGACCTCTACTAAGATACAAACTTATAACCACAATTTAGAATAAAATATGGAGGCATCCACATTAAGAAACCTACCTACACATCCATTATCTCCTTAAAACCTTCATGCATCTAGAATTCTAATGGCATACACGACAACTTGACCAAGATCAAAATAGATTCAAGGAAATCCTTACACATGTCGAAGAGGGGATGCCAACATTTCAAATATAGCATGTGTTTTCCAACACCCACACTTGATGAAGATTTATTTGAGCCTTAGAAGGATGTTTGAACCTGAATCCTCTCCATCCTCTAGCTAATCACCTCGCCTCTGGAGTGTATCCACCCAATGCAGTCCAATTTTATTTCATCCATAAATCTAACAAATTCTCGCCTACCCGAAGGCCATAGTTCCTTTTAGAATTCTCCTGGATATCAACGAGATATCCATGAAAATAATATCCTTTCCTATTATCAATGTGACATCATACCCCCTTAATCTAACCACCTTCTTCTTCTTCCACGAGGACGAATGATCATATTTCTCTCTTCCCAATGAAAGTTCTTCTAGATCTAAACAAAATCCAATAAAACATGTATATTGAGCCACATTATTCCTTGATGTATAATATACATCATTGAGGAAAGAGGGTTTTAGACATTAAATACTAATATTTTTTATATGAGAAGTTATTATCAACCACCTAGAGTGAGTAGGCCACATGCCTTTGTCCAGGAGCCACGTTTATCCTCGAGTTTGCTTTTGGATAAGGATTTATACGACCATACTATTTCGATACTACCTCCCCTTACCTAGATCATGGAGTAGATAGATCCTTGACATGGAAATATTGTAGTTGAAATTCCTCCCTTCTAGTTCCCTATGTGGGAGAGATGGATCTTCCACTAGATTAGGCCCCCACTGACTAGGAGGAAAAACTCTTTCAGACCTCACCATCATAGCAAATAATGTCATTTTCTAAAAGGGAATCTTCAAAATATTCAACCAACTGGACTTCTTCATCCTCCATCGTTGTTGACTAAGTAGTTCAGTAGATGTATATGTGTGTGTATATATAGTGTAGTGTCACATATTGATTAATACAGTTCTGTGACACCCAAGGAGGGTGATTTTTCATGGTTTATGCATGTTATACTTATATGTTATGGACCTGGCTAGGGCACGTGACTGGTAAACACACACACACACAAACACTAGACCGATTTTGATTAAGTATATGTTATATGAGTGTTTCCTTTTTGCATCCAATTAATGGCATGGATTATGATAAATGATTGTGATATGGATGATCATTACTGTGTGGAATAGATTATGATTATGATCTTGTTGATGATACATGTTTTATATGAGTATGTATGCTTAACCTTGTAATGAGAAGGATGGAAGGAGATTTAGTTACTTGCCAACAAGGATTCTCATATCATAAACGACCATGGAGGTCATGAATAAATTTGGGTAAACTGTACTTCAGTTAAATTCATTGTGAATTTTACTTGATTCTTTTAATATATGATCTTATGTTGTGTGCAAGACTCGAGAAAATACCTTTCCAACGAACCATCAAATGGGTGTGAGTTTACAACCAATACCTTGAGATAAAGCGTGGATATTCAATGTAGAATAGATGAGAAGCCATGGAAGTTAGGGCATGGAGTCCTAATTCCATGGAAGATCAAGACGTGGATTCTTAGATCTATCAAATAGATCATGGCAAGGAGTTCTAAATATATTAGGGCATGGAGTCCAAAGTACAAGCAAAAGGGCATGGAATCCTGATAAGTCTAGGGGGCACACAATAGGGGTGTGTAATCCCTATTCTCCAACAGATAAAAAAAAATTATGGGCATCAATCAATCGAGTAACCTAACCTAGGATAATCCTTGAATTAATTAACCTCAAATTTATCCACTTTTGAGGGACCTTTTAGCTTTAGTAATTTTTAAATATAAAAATATGAAATATTTAAATATGGATAATTAAAAATATGAAATTACCTAAGAAGGACACATGGGGTTGGTGAATATTAACTAATTAATAAAATAAAGAATTAGGGGAAAATGGAAAAGGTGACTCCTCATGGGAGGTGATGAATAATCCATAATATTCATTTAATCATTTAATTTATAATTGCATCAAAAGATGAGGTGTCATTAATCTCAAAGTTTATAAATAGAGAAGTACCCCATGGGTTTGGCATAGGGGGGGGAGACCCAAAAAGTACCCATATGCTATTGGAATGGCTCTGAGATTTCAGAATTAGACATCTAGGTTATCTTGTTTGGTTGACGGAGGTTTGGGTGGTGTTGGAAGGAAGATGGAATTCTTCCTTATTTTTCTTGCAACGCATCTATTGTTGCATTCAGGAATGGTTTGTGAGCTCATATAGCTTGAGTGTTCTAGGGGGAAAAGTTATCCTTGGATAAAGTTGGGTAGAAATTGGTTGGTCCTACGAAGTTGGAAAGGCTTGGACCATCGAACAGACTCATTTGGGTTGTGGACAAAATTCTGTTCAGGTATAATATCCATGTTTGGGAAGTATATTTTAATTATATTGTACATATATTGAATTGGATTTTATAGTTGGCTTAATAGCTTAGCGTTGGATACTATTTTTGATACTTATTCTTACTTCATAACCCTTCAAGTCACCTCTTTAATCCCTTATGTTTCATCCTTAAAACCTCATGTTTCACCCATAATACCTTGAAGTCGATAAAACTAAGCTATAATTGTTGTTATTCTTAAATGAATCGAATTTTGTAGTTTTTAAAGCATTTAAATCTAAATTTCAATGAAATTACAGAATTTGCTAACTTCCCATAAATGCTCCTAGCTTTGGATATTTACAGGATAATTTGGCGTGATTTAAAAGACTCGAGAGAATCCTTGATTTCCAAGGATGGATTTATTACCAACAACTTCATGAGATAGTTCTTATAGGTGTTGAGTCAATTCTAGTCAAAGACAACCACATGTGCTGCCAGGAAGCATAAAAACAAGGTTGTTTCAATATTGCAGAGATTTCTCCTATTTTCGTGGATCTGAGGACGAACTCGGGGTTATGGAAAGATGCCATTATGATTTTTATAAATGTTGTAGCATTTTCATTTTTAAAACAAGTAGTATAAATATCTGAATTTTTCCATGTAATTTCCATCCGGCAACTATAAACGTCTACGTTTTTGCAATAAAAATTTAGACTTCAAATAGCTATGAGTGTACTCGTTTTGACATGCTGTGAAATCGATTTAGTTGTTGATAATTCTATAAATTGTTTTGTGTGTGAGAGAATCTATGGAGTGCCCACTCTACCAAGCCTGCACACTCATTTCTTTCATTGTTGTGTTTTGGTATGTTTTTAATATTCTTGTAGATTTCAATTAAAATTTAAAACAACATTTTGCAATCCAATTCCAGTTAGTTTAAATGCAAGTGGGTTTTTATTATCAGGTTGTGTGATGTAGGTAGGTTTTATTATTTGATAGTAGCATACATTGTCTAAATTACTGTAGATTGTTTTAGTTATATTTTTTATTATTATAGAAAATGTTCTGTTGTTGAAGAAATCAAATACATTGTGGATTGACTTCTTGTAAAAGAACTCAATGTCTTCTGCTTTCAACAATGGAATAATACTGTCATAGTTTTTATGATTTTCATATTGTACCTTTTAGAATAATTCATATTTCAGATGCTGCTGAGTTCAAAAATTCCAATGCATACATTTTCTATAAGGGATTTTGGTAGTTCTGAGCTTACATCATTTAAACAGTTTTAGGTTTACTTCTAAAGCATAGTATATTTCAAACTAGTCTAGTTCTAAGTCCATAAATCTTGGATGTGCTTCTAAGTCTTAGGATACCGGGTTGACAGTTAAAACTTAAGCTTTGATTTACGATAGTAGGTTGGGCCAACACTTAGAATTTTTTATAAATTTTTAAATACAGTGTTGATGGAATTAAGGATCTAGTTACATGTACAAAATCTAATTTGGAATTGTATGTAGTGAATTAATCCATATATATAGTTTATGTTACTAGAAGTTAAAAAAGAAGAAGAGAGGATGGTATTTATAGGATGAGAATAAAAATGGTTAAGAATAAATGTTTTATAAGTTATCTAACTTTTCCTATTTATTCCTCCCTTACTTCTTAACTCTACATGTTTTTAGAAGGAGAAAGAGTACATGGTTTTTCTACAATAAGATATACTTAGCTTAAGTGTTATTTGAAAATTATTAGAATTATTCGAAAATTATGAGTTAGAATAGTTGCGTTTGTTTCTTAATAACTTAAGGATAGCATTATTATGTTATATTTGAGTGTTTTGATAAGTTATGTTATGTTTAATTATTGGCGGATCTAACTAATTCTAAAGAAATTAGTAAATTTTGCACATACTTGTGGAATTTGAGCTAGTTTGGTGAAAACCTAAATTCTAGGATTTACCTTATGATGTAGCATAACTCTAAGGTATTTGTAACCTTTGTTTTGATTTCAATAAAACTGCTTTGGCAGTTGGTTTTTTTCTAGGACTAAATAATTTGTGGTTAGATTTGAGATTTGTAATAATTTTATACATGCAAACTATTTATTATTGCCTAAATTTCTATAGGCTACTTTTTGTTAAGTGGTTGCAAATATTTATGCAATTTTACTTATTGAATTGTGTTAGTAAAATTATGCATGCTAACTATTTGTTAAATTTCCTCAATGGCTATAGATTACATATTTGATAAGTGATTGTAAAAACATCCCAATGATGTGTATGAGATTATCACCTAAGTGTTGGTAAAAGGATTCAAAGAACATACTTTGTCATTTGAATTATGGATTGAGTTTAAATTTAGAATTGTCTGTAATCTTGCAATAAGATAAGTTTAGAGATTAAAGAGTAATGTGCCTCCTAATATTCCTTATGTTTTTGCTGTAGTGGCTTGGTTTCCAAATTGATGAATGTGTAGATATTATTAGTTTTTATTTATTAAAATATTTAAATGTATTAGCAATCAAGATTTGCAGGTAGTGGTTACTAACTATTTGACAAAATATCTCAATCAATTAAATTAATTTAAAATTGTGTTTTAATTGTTTTAAAAATATCATGAACCATAAAGAATTTTTCATATGTAGAAGATGAGTATTACTTGATTGAATTGTGAAATTAATGAAGGTATGTTTTTAAGTATTGATGGTATATATGTTGACATACTATATATAAAAAATCATGATTTCATGTCATATGTATTAGTGTATTTTATATCCAAAAATGTTAAGAGATTCTAAACATATAATTAAAGTGTTTGATGAATGATCTCTACCACGATTTTGGAAAAGACAAATTACTATGGTATTAATGTTCTTTTCTTTGGATATTATTAAATTTATAGAGGTAGTATATTGATTGTTAATAAATTAAAATTACTAGTCGTTTATCAAAATTCCAGTGTTTTGTCAAACAAGTTTTATAGAGGAGCGTTAAGAGGATAGGTGTCAAGTATTTGAGGAAAAAGTCAAACATTTAATGGAGGTGCAGAAGAGAAGTGATATCCATGCATATCTGAATTAAGTAGATGGTGTGTTGAAGTGGTTGAGTCTTCCAATGGAGATATTAGGCCTATTTACTAAATTGTTTTACTAAACCCTTCAATCAAAAGAAGAGTTTAAGCAATGATATCTTCCTCTCAAATTGTGAGAAACTAGACGCTTAGGCTTGGTCTTATAAAAATTGCATTCCTTATTTATTATATTAATTTTTTGTTATGAAATTAATGAAATGAGTGTCATCATCTAGGATCCATGGTATTATGATAACCTTAAATCCTATATGAATGTGATTTTGATGTGATACATGAGATACTCATAATAATAATAGAAAACTATAAAATATTTCACATTTTAAGTTTAACTTTGGATGTTTTTGATAGCTGGTAAGGTGGGACCTCACATATGGTATCATAACTAGCTACAACACTTGGGCCTAATGTGCCTACATGCTCGCTGGTAGACTGATGTATAAATGTTGACTTCACTTGCATGTTGAATTGTTTTGTATGTTGGCCTTGGTGCATGTGATCTTATTGTTGTGACTATTATATTGAGTCATATAGAAACTTATTGAATGAAGGAATAATCCCTTATATTATTTGTATTTTTTTTAAACATTTAAAGATCTTAAATAGATGCTATGGAAGTATGTGCTTGAGTACTGGGGGTTCCAATATTTTGAGTGGATTTATTGCATGATGGATCAATACAACAAATTTGAATTATAGGGGGGGTTGTATTCCACCTCCAAAAGTCACTTTTGGGGAATATTTTGGCTTTAGAGGTGGTCTTTAGAAAACCTCCCCCAATAGCATTGACACTAAAAGTTTGGAATTTTAGGGTAGGATTTGGAAGAGATAAAAAACACCCATAAAAGTGACTTTTGGGGGCAGTTCTTACCACCCCGCCCCCCCTTGAAAAAAAAGTGGCTTTTGGGGGTAGTTATAAACCCCCCTCATAGAAACCTATAGATGTGGTTCCAACCCCCCGTAAAATCCCTTATTACAAAAATTTGAGGGTGGTTACAAACCCCCACCATAGATGCCTATGCGAGGGAGTGGGGGGGTTCTACCCCCTCCTAAAAAACCTTTGGGGGAGGTCGTAAAAAAACCACCTCCAATAACATCGATGCTAAAAGTTTGTACTTTTAAGGGAAATTATGGGAGAGACAAAAACTAACATTAAAAGTGACTTTTAAGGGGTATTTGTATCCCCTCGCATACATGATATACTCATAATAATAATAATAGAAAACTAAAAAATATTTCGCATTTTAAGTTTAACTTTGGATGTTTTGGTAGTTGGTAAGGTGGGACCTCACATATAGCATCATAGCAAGCTACAACACGGGGGCCTAATGTGCCCACATGCTCACTAGTAGACTGATGTATAACTATTGACTTTGCTTGCATGCGAACTTGTTGTGTATGTTGACCTTGGTGCATGTGACCTTACTGTTGTGACTATTATATTAAGTCATATATAAACTTATTGAATGAAGGAATACTCCCTTATATTATTTTTATTTTTTTGAAATAGTTAAAGAACTTAAAGAGATGCTATGGAAGTATGTGCTTGAGTTGCAAGGGTTAAAAAAAATATTGTGAGTGGATTTATTGCATGATGGATTAATACAAAAAAATTGAATTTTAGGGGGGGTTGTCTTCCATATCCAAAAATCACTTTTGGGGATGAGTTTGGCTTTAGAGGTGGTCTTTAGAAAACTGCCCCCAATAGCACCGACAATAAAAGTTTGGAATTTTAGGGGAGGATTTGGAAGAGATAAAAACCACCTATAAAAGTGACTTTTCGGGGC
>LPNX010239689.1:91846-116226 GCA_001517045.1 Pseudotsuga menziesii | reverse complement strand
ATATCCCATAAGACACATCAAAACTCAAGCTTCCTCTTGTTCTTTCTTGAGGGTGATCCTGTAGGCACAACTATAGGACCAGTGTGCATCTCTGGATCCTGTAAATTAAATATCAATTGTTAAATTCAATTAACTATGTACTAATACATTATCTCAATAAAATACCATATCTAATTAACTCAAAAATTATGAAAATGTTAATGGACATTGCATGAAACAATTGTTCATTAATGGACATCTCACCTCAGTGACAGGCTATGACAAAGGGGATTGGGTTTCTTATGTAGCAGATGGAGCTGTTGGTTGAACATGAATGATGGTCGCATCCATGGTCGATACAGAGGGGGCAGGACCTGTGGTGGTGGTTGCTACAATCACCAAATCTTGAAATAGTTAGAAATGTGCATGAATAAACAATAGACAACAATAACACACTATGTCTATATCATGTTCAAATACTTGTACCTCTGTGTGACTTGTTGCCATTGTAGATGTAGCACTGACTGCTGCATCAACCATCCCTGCAAGGTTTTCAACAGTGAACTCTGGCTCCTGATGCAGTAAACATGCAAATCAAACATTAACAAAATATTTTATGCACTGGATTTCAACTTAACCAAGAAATATCATCGAAGGATATACAAATTACCATGGTATCAGTATCTCCATGGTCGCGGGAAACCTCACACTTTCTAGGAGTAGGCCATCTCACATAGACTTGGCCCTTGTTCACATATGGCCTATAAAGAGATACAACTCCAGGAAGTGGTCCAGGTGTTTCGGTACCAGCCTATAGTCAACAAGAGTTCATGTAGCTAGACATGGATGATTCAACGGACATACACGTATTTAAAAAATGACATTTTTTAAATGTTTTAAATGTTTACCTCCATCACTCCTTCCCCTCGTGTAGGATCTGGCATCTTCCAAGATATGGATCCTACCTCCATCACTGCTTTCCCCCGTGAAGTATCTGGCATCTGCAAGTTTAATAATTGTAAATATTGGACCATAGATAACATTAGTGAACTAACATGTACAGTATGTGGAAATTAACAATTTAACAAGTATTAAAAAACTGAAATTTTAAAATGTTTACCTCGGTGTGAGATACGGGATCAGTGGATGGAATGTCCTGCCCCTGTGTAGAGTGTGGGACATGATACTCTGGGGCATCGCTTCCGGCATAAAGCATCAGCTACAAGTTCACAAAATTAATATATTAGCTCAAACTATACATATGTGTACAAAGAGGAAAATAAATGAAGAATTTATTACAATTAACCATATACATACCTCACTCAAAAACCCACTGAAGACAACATCTGACGAAAGACCATAGCATGGACGACCACACGATGTGCACTCGTGAGGCTCAAAAGTGGGCTAGGAATGTGCTGATGGTGCTACACTAGTAGATGGTGCTGCAGTAGATGGTCCTAGACCAGTGGGTGGTACTGCACCAGAATATGGTCCTGCACCATGAGGACCTGGTGTATGTACCACACCAGGGACAGATGTCCCATCCTCACCCATATGTTGAACCATAGTGCTATGGCGAACAACGGCCCGTGCCAAACTCAAAAATGCCTCACGTGTCTATGGAATCACATGATGTAGAGGTGGGACATCTGGCCCAAGCAACTGCCTGTGAGGTGCAAGGATAGGGTGATCAGCGTCTTGAAGCCTGGCATTGGGTCGGTTTTGGGGCATCCCCCCACCAATCCCCTGAAACTGCAAATAATCAAAATAGTTTACGTGTTTTCCCAACACGAACTCTGCATACATTTTTCGAAGGAAGTACAACGAGATTTCCCTGTTGTTGTGTGGTGGCATATCAGAAACCATATACCATCTATCCATCCAGTTATCAACAAATGGTTGATATGTGCACCACTCGATAGAGATATGTGGCCTGTTTGCATTTGGGATTTGCCCCATGCGAGGGTCCCTAAACAATGAAAATATATGCTCCTTGGTGATTTTCAACTTTTTTACTGCATTGTAGCTAAGCCCATCAGCGTACTCACGTCTTTTTCTTTCTCTATATGAAGTAATATCATATAGTACATTGTTTGACAACGTGATGGTCTCAACAATTGCATCCAAAGTGGATGCAAGTGAACGTCGGATTCTATCACCACCACTAAAAGCACTACTCAAGCCTCTCAATTGGGAAAGCTCTCTCAATATTTCCGCATTCGGGTCCATAGCCGCAACTGCAATAAAAAAATCAATAAGAAAATAATTAGAAATATATACATGGTATATAATGACATCTCTTCAAAATTGAAAATGTAAATGCATCTAAATCCAATTATCTTTAGAACATCCAACCATCACATAGACCTATATAATAGTAAATAAAATGTCACCACATAACTAATTCAAAAGCATAAGCTAAATAACAAAAATTTGCGAAACCCCATCAAAATAGATTGTGTTTAACATTCCTTTGCAATAAGTGGGTTGCTACCAACAAGTATATATTATCATTTAAAATAATATGCATAACAAAATATGAAAAACTAACTTAAGCACAAGTCCAATTTTGTCTACAACAAACCAATCACATACATATATAGTGTTTACCTAATAAAATATCATGGGCTTTACTCAAAACATTATCATGGGCTTTACTCAAAACATCATGACATTATAAATGTAAAACATATCAAAATAAACTTGAACAACATGATGAGGAATAACTCTAAATAAATTTTGCTAGCTACTCATTCAATCATGTCAAATTTTGATAACATAAATAATCTGAAACCTTCTTCAATTGTGATTGCAACCTACAAATATTATCCATATACAATACAATTCATATACTAAATGTAAATCCCACTTCATCTCTTCAAAATTCAAACTAAATCTAATTAAAAATCAAGCTCAGGTCATAACATTGGTTATATTGATTTTTTCAAAAAATATGGTGAATACACATCTAGTAAAGGTTGTTTTAAATATCTATGGTTGATGACATAGTAGTTCTCCTAGTTGGCACCAAAATCAGTAATATCAAAGGAAATGTTGGCATTTGAATGGACTACAAAAATAGGGTTGATTCTAGTTGCATGCCTCATAGGGTTATAAGTTATGTAATTGAGAGAACCTAAAATGGATGAAGACTAGATATCAATGAGATAATGACTCCTCAAAAATTACTAACGATGGAAGATAGGGTGGATAAAATATCCATCTTATGTGGTTGTCCATTTCTAATGAGGTTGAGATTAACAAGGGAAACCTAGAAGGTGAAAACAACTAGAATATTATTCAAACTCTTGAAATCCCATGTCAAATGCACCTACTCTAACCCGAACCTAGTATTGATTTGCCATAGTATCCCCAAACATGATCTCTTATCATTTTGATTCCAAAGTGACCCCATCACCCTAATGGAGGCTTTAATGATTCCAACCCTTATTGAATATGAGAGTTTGCAAACATTGATCAATTGATAATTAAAGAGAAGATATAATGCAAAGAGGACATATTAGCTTGTTCCATAGCTCATAGATTTTCTCATAGCCCAATACTCATGGAATTAATTTTATGTAAAGCCTTTCATCTCATTAGCTAATGGATGCCCTCAAAAACTTATATGAATATAATTGATATTTGTTTAAAGGAAAAATGGAGAACTTATATAATATGTTTGAAAGCATGATACTATTATATATATTAGAAATTCAAAGACTAAGGGTGGTAGACCAAAGCCATTAGGCCCTTATATTAAGCCCATAGTAAATGAATGACCCTCATTTATAACTTCTTCTAGTTCTAACACTAGAAGTGATGGGGAGTTGTCAAAGGAAGATAAGAGAAATATTTTCAGTGGGGATGTTAATTCTCTAATCAGAAAGGAGTGAAGGGCAGGGGGGTAGGCACACAAGAGGTTCAAGAAATGAGACCTTACACGTGATAATGATTTGTCTAGGGTTTTAGGTCTATATAAACACAAAGAGATGTCTTCATGTTCAATGGGGATAAATTCACGTATGCATCACACAGAAACTATCATGGGCTATGGTAATTTTATCTTACTTCATAATATTTTGATTTAGTATTTATAGGGACTTGGAATTATCACACTAAATTAAATAGTTGGTGAAGGTTAAAAAATTCTTTGGTAATAAGGTTGGATGAATGAAATCCAACTTGGATTAGAAGGTGCACTTGTTGGAGTTTGGAATAACTAAATCTCAAAGTTGAGTTATGGGCACATAAGGGTAAAAGAGGAACCCGGTGAACTACTCTAGAATAGGAATAAAATTGGTGGGCCTTACTTTTCTAAATTAGGTTATGAAATCATAATGTATCATGCAAAGAGGGAATGTTGTTGGTGGTGGACAAAGATATGGAAGGTGAGAGCACTTAAGAAGACAAAAAATTTCATGTGGGTATCTTTGAAAAATAAGGTACCTAATTGGGATATTCTAAAACAGAGGAATGAACATGGACCTAGTATTTTCTATTTATCCAAAAATGATGATGAAAATGTTCGGCATTTATTTTCCTTGTGACATTTCTCATTACAGGTCTGGAAGACATAACTCAATGGATTGAAATTAATAATGTGGGGATGAGGTTACATTAAGGAAAGTCTCAAACAATATTTTGAAAGACAACAACTAAAAAACTTCCTTATTGCTCTTTTCCTTACTTTTGAGGGCATTTGGTTGGTCTGCAATTCAAGCTGATTTGAGGAAAGAACAATGCAAACCAACCAAGTTTCCTCTCAATTTTTTTGTTTTATCATGATTACAAAACAAATGGGAAAGACTCAAAAATAATACATGTTGGTGAATTAATTATGGATAGATCTAATCCATAGGGATTTTTTACGGAGCCTACTAAGGCGAGGAATTAGAGGTGTATTATATTTGCATGATCAACACTAAATACATTTTAGCATCTTTGGGTTCATGATACAAACAACCACTTTGAACTTTTAGCACTAAGATTACTTTTACAGCTAACCAAGTATAAGAACCTTAATTTTTCATTTTCAGGTCTTTGGAGACTTTATACTAGTGGTTAATTGATGAGAGATGGTCGAGTCATATAGGATATAACTCCCCAAGCATTAGCTATGGAACTTAAATCGATATATATATATATATATATAAAGAGATTAATATTATAGCAAATCCATTATCCAAACATGGTTTGAATTGAATCACTAGCCTTTTATACCTCTAGGAGTTCAAGGAGTGGTCACAAAATATTTTACTTTGGATATTTGAAATGAATTCACAAGTGATAAGAAAGGGCATTTAATTGTTGATTTGCATATAGAAGATATTAGTGAGTTTATTTTATTTTTTATTGCAAACTACTTCACATGGATGTAACATCTAAAAAACACCATTCATTTCATACAAAGGTGAATACACCATTTAACATCTAGAAACACTGGTCAACAATTTCATACAAGGGTGAGTTCATGTTGGAACAAGGAATGCCAATAGAAAATAAACAAGGGTATAGGAATCAACCATTGGTGTGGGAGTGAAATCTCCTCCCCTCAGCTTGAATCAGCTCCTGAATGGTGTTGTCTCGCTCCAAGCGTTCCAATGCCCTATCGAAATCGCGTTCCAATGCCCTGTCGAAATTGTGTTCCTGCTTGTGAAAATGGGCTGCGGACTGTGTATTTTTTTTTTATAATTTGCAAATCGCACGCGCGTTTTAGAAATACAAATCACGTGCGCGTTTTAGAACTACAAATCGCGTGTGCGTTTTGTAGTTCTATAACACGTACGTGATTTTGCTTCCTATCCTACATGTTCCATGACATGTCAGGCTGGGGTTGAACCATACCAAGTGCTATGTCAGGCTCGGGTTGACGTATTTTTTGGTAGCATCATGTTGTTTTTGAAAACTAGGATTGCATCTTAAAGGTCCCTCATCTTCTTGCACTGACCCACCGGGTATCTGACCTCATACTTTTTCCTTTGTCTTATTGTGTTCCTTCTTAACCCTGCTTCCTCTTCCATTCTTTTGAAAGTGATTTTGTTTTTTTCCCTACTGGTTGGTCTGGTGGTCCATTGTGCAGGTTTGGGTTTGTATTGGACTGCTCGGTTTTGGTTTTGTCCTATGGTCTCACATCTGTCTTGTGGGCACCTTGTGTATTTTAGGGTTTCTTGTCTTCGCTAGCAAATTAGGGTTTCTAGTCTCCACGGGACTCAGTCATATAGTCCATTTGGAGGTTTTCACTGTTGCCACCTGTCTCGCTACTTTCGAAGCCTATGGCACCTGGGGTTTCTATGGAGCATGACTTGGACTCTTTGGGGGGTCTCTCTTACCCGTGCATAAAAATGAAAGAGAAAGCCATTAAAGCCCAGGAGGGCAAGTGGATCGGGTTAGGTCTCTCTATTTGTGCTGGTGGGCAGACTTGAGTACTGCCACATGGGTAAGAGTGAATGGATTGTGTGGGCGAGTGAGCATTGGAATCCCATTCTCACCTATATTCCCACTATCATCTTACTTGTGAAGGGTTGGATTGTCTTTGTGTATTTAGAGGACAAACACACGACCACCATATTGGATTCTCTTTGGAGAATAGGGAAGGGGTATTTGGTCCTAGGACGATGGCACATTCACTTTGACCCTCTATGGGAGCAGGTGATGAAGCGCCACCTCTGGGTATTACTCCTTACATTGCCCTTTCCACTCTAGAATCGAGGGGTTCTGGAGGGTATCACCAACATCGTTGGCAGGTTCATGGACTTTGAAGAAGACTTTCATCTTATTTATGAAAAGAGAATGGCGAATATTATTGTGGATCTGGACATCTCCTCTGGTCTTTTGGCTAAAGTTGACATCCTTTGCAAGGACCATCTTTTCTGTTAGCACCTTGATTACTTGAATGTCCCTTTCCGCTACAATAGGTGCCATGCTGTTGGACATATGCATTGTACATACCCCTCTCTCCTTCATGGGTTTGACACCATGAGCCATGATTGGTCTTCTTCACTCGCTCAAAAGGACATGCCTCAGTCGACGCTCGCATAAGGTACTTCACCACATCCTACCACAAGTAATTATTCTCAGGATCTGTCTTTATTTGAGGATGTAACGGATCTGTATATTCAGGTTATTAATGATTTAGTGGTGGGTGCTTCTCTGAACAAGTCCTTGATGCAGGCTCAACCTACTATCCCTCCTTTGCTTAACTCTTCCAAGTCACAACCTGTATCGTCTCCTACCTTGTCGATGATTCCCTCGCTAGTGGATATGTCCCTTTCAGGTTCTGAGACCCCTTCTCCTGAGGATGATGCCCCTCTTTTTTCCCCGGAAGACTTCCCTCCCCTTTCTCATGTTGGATCTCTACTTCACCTTGACCGCTCCCCACCTTGTCCATGCTCGTCTCCCTCCTTTTCAGACCCCGCTCTTATGAAATCCCTTGCAATCTTCTCTGCGAAAAAACCTATTTCTTCCACCACTCTGCCGCTAGATTCCATCCATTTTGAAAATGTCACTATATGAAAACAAAAAAAAAGCCAGGTTCTGCGAGGGTGGTGGACTTTGGTATCCTACCTTACATTCCCTTGTCTACGTGTATAAAAAATGTAGCTAGAGGCTTCTCTGGAAAATAGTCTCGGGTACTTAGAGCTTTTTCACTCTAACACGATGCTTCTTGATGAAGATTGTATCACTCAATGTTCGTGGCTTGTGGGGCTCAGCCAAACAAAGGATCCTACATTCTCTTCTTCTCTCCTTAGCTCCTAATCTGATTTTATTGCAAGAGACCATGTGTAGCTCGTACCCATCTCTTCTCGCTTTCTCAAAACTCATGCCTAATTGGGAATTATGTGCCACTGGTGCAGTGGGTATTTCAGGGGGATTTCTTATGGGTTGAAACCCTCTTTCGTTCCACTGTAGGGATTTTGAAAATGCGGTAGGTATCCTAGTCAAGGCTAGGTTTAGGGGCTCTCACTTTCCCTTGTCGATCCTTTGTTATGGACCCTATCGTAACCGAGACATTTTTTGGAAAAATGCCATGAACAGAGGTTTACTAAGCTCCCCTAACCTAATCCTCGTTAGTGATTTAAACTTTTCTTTGGATGCTGCCGAGATCTAGGGGAAAGGAGTGTTATTGGATCCTCTTGGCCCTTTTTTTATGCAACTCTTTTCTACATATGACCTGGTGAATATTTCTCCTTCATGTACAGGGCCTACCTGGAGAAATGGTAGGGATGGTGATGAAGGGATTTGTAAAAGGCTTAACCAGTTTATAATCACATTGTCTCTGGTTCCCACACTGCATAGACATAGAGTGTGGTCACATCCTTCTGATGTTTATGATCATTATCCTATTTTCCTTGAATGGATGTCTGGGGATAGGGATCACAACTATCCCTTCAAGTTTAATCATGTCTAGCTGATGGACCATGATTTCACTCAAATTATCAAGAAGGTATGGCCCTTGCTGTAGCCTACAGACTCTAAGGAGTACATGTGCATATTATCGCATAAGCTCAAAATGATTAAAAATGAGATAAAAGTATGGACTAGGAACAAAACCTCAAATATGGAAAAGGACTCCCACATTCTTGATCTAGAGATTAGGACTCTCCTGACATCCACATCCTTGGGCATTCTTTCCTTGGATAGCCAGAGGGATCTACACGATCATAGAATGAAAAATAAATGTTTGTCTGATCATGAGCCTCTTACTTGGCAACTTAAGAATAGGACTACATGGGCGGCTCTGGGTGATGCAAACACAAAAATTTTCCACTCTATTGCATCTGCCTGCAGGAATCAAAATGCTATCCGAGCACTTAAAGATGAAGAAGATAACTTGGTGGAAGATGAGGGAAATCTAAAAGACCTGGGTATTAAACAATTCTCTAATATATTTAGGGATGACAATCAAACAAACATATTGGCACAGTTCAAGGTTATTCAACTTTTCTCATCTTATCTTACAAAGGATGGGGATGATAGTCTCACCTCGGTGGTTACCATGGGGGAAATTGAAGGGGCCTTAAAGTCTTTTAAAAAGGACAAAATTCCTGGTTCTATTGAATGGCCAGTGGAATTCTTCCTTGATTTCTTTGAAATGATTGGTGGGGATCTTCTAAATGTTGTTGAATGTTCCAATATTACAAGGAGGGTCACTCCTTCCTTGAACTCTAGTTTCCTAGCCTTGATTCCCAAAAAAGATAAACCTATTACCATTGCGTATTTTAGAACCATTTCCCTCTGTAACCTATTGTATAAACTCATCTCTAAAATAATTGCCCTCAGATTAAAACCCCACTTGGATAAGTCCATCTCTCCAGAGCAGTTCGGGTTTCTCAAGAATAGGTAAATAGTGGAACCCATAGGTATCACTCAAGAGGTTTTACACATTGTCAAGACAAAAAATAAAAGTGCTCTTATCCTTAATATTGACCTAGTAAAAGCCTTCGATAGGGTTAATTGGTCTTATCTCAGACTTATCCTGCTTCTTATTAGGGTTCCTTTGGCGGGGGTCAACTAGATTATGGGATACCTTTCCTCTACAAACTTTGTTGTGCTGGTCAATGGCACTCCCTCTAGATTCTTCACTGCCATGAGGGGTATTAGGCAAGGCTTCTCATTATCCCCCCTCCTATTCATACTTGTCATAGAGGGTCTCATCTTGTTGATAAAATATGCAAGGACAAAGGGTTTGATCAAAGGTATTAAAATCACATCTTCTCTAGCCCTAACACATCTTCTTTTTGTGGACGATTGTAATGTCATGGTTTTGACCCCGTTACATTAGATGTATATGATGTGTATATTGTAAATGATCATGGTGTGGAGTTAAAGGCCAAGGCCCCACCATTGATCAGTTATGCTATGTTTGGATTTAAATTTGTCACCGATGGTATATCGAGGCATGCGGCATATGTTTTGAATTTATCACCATGTAAATATGCATCTATAATTAAAATGAACACAACCAGCTACGATCACGGCAACTAAATCGAAGGGGGCATGATTTTCCCAAGGATAAGGATGTGGGGGGGGATTTGTCAATCTTGAGCCAAAAAGGGAAAAACCCATGTGTCATCTTCCTTTGTTTTATTCCCAACCACCTTCAGTTAATAATTTCTGCTGGTAGCTGAGGGAGGTTATGGCAGTTAATTGTTTTTGGAGTGGGGTGGCAGGACTGTCAGTCTTTCCTCCATGCACACTCCACCCACAGCAGTTGACTTCAGAATGGAAGGAAAAACCCTCACATACTCTTCACTCAGGCAGACATTTTCCTCTCTCCACGAGTTGCAAAACACTCAGGCATTCCAAATTCGCGTCCTGGCCATTGCTGCTCACCTTCACGCAGGGAATTGTTGCTGTTACTCATGCGCATCCAATTTCGCGTCCTCTCAGCTGTTGTTGTTCACCCACGATCCCAAGAAGAGTTGTTCATTCCTCACGGGGTCTGATTGCTTCTCTCACGCACAGGAATTTCTGGGTCTTACCCACGTGATTTTCTTCTACGGATTGGTGGACGGTGCAGCTATATCTTTTCCTCACAAGCTGAACTATGGGTTTGGAGTTGATTTTTACTCATGCCCAGGTCAGAATTCTGTTATTTTATTTTACCGCATGGTCTGTGTAAGTCTCCCTGTGGCTTCATTGTCTTGACGGACTGCTGATTTTCCCCTGTTGTACTTGGGTTTCTATTGCATTTGAGAACTGTTGTAAATTCGCCTGAGAGTCATTTTGGCCATGATAGGGCCAATAATGACTCAGAAGTCGTTTTCCTGTTTAAGCTGTGACAGCTGATTTAATTGCCTAAGGGCAATGGTTGGTCTTCGGACTATATTGGGAGCAAGGATGTGGGCTTAGTTTTGCTTGATAAACCTGGTGGCTGGAACCACACAGACAGAGCTAGAAGGCTGGCCTTCTTCTCCATCACCCCTGAATAGCACTGGAAGGGAATGCAGGACCTGAGGGACTGTGTAGCAGAGAAGGGACTGATTCCTTGTGTTGGGTGTGGATGGGTGTCTTAGAGGTCAGGCTAGTCCTGGTGTAGGTGTCCTTGGCTCTGCAATGAGCTGACCAGCTTAGCAATCTGCCTTCTCCAACTCCTTAATGGCCTGATAAACCCAACTGTGTTGGCTTGGCTGTGTTTTGTGCATCCCTGGCTATGTGTAAGCCTGCTTGTTCCCTTATTCCTTGGAGAATCATGCCCAGCTCAAGGGTGGCAGCATTGCTGAGAGATTAAGGAGAACGCTGGCCTATGGTTGGGTGGAACGTTGCAGCGACGTAGCTGGTTGCGGAACGGATTCATCTTAATATAAGTCATCCTTTCCATTTTTACTTCTGCAACTGTAAATTCTGTTAATGAAAATGAAATGAACATGATAAATGAATGCTGGCTTCAATGTATGATGTTTCCGCTGTGTATGTTAAATGAATGCATCTGTGTGTGTTATGCAATGTCATTTGGGCATGTTTTACCATAATGCATTCCCGGCAGCATTCTGTTAGCAAATTTTATGAATTTTCATGTTCATGGGCTCTTAGCCCCGTCGGATTAAGTATGGGAAGCGTCCTCTTTGCCGGCCGGAGGCATGGGGACATGATAGCATGGTATCAGAGCTCTGGGTTGCAGCAATGGGCCTCTATGGGCCAAGAAGATGCAGTGACAGAAGGTAGAATTACCTTCTCTATTCAGCAGAGCAGCAGCAAGTTTCCAAAAATCGCCTAAGTGTTTGAACCGTCGGAAGGATTGGCGGAATTGACTTCCGCTGTAGCGGAAGGTTTAACGTTCTCCCGTCCGCCGTTGCGGACGGAAAAGGGATTCGTCATCTGATGTGGAATTCATCCGACCGCTGATGCCACAGAAAGGTTTAAAAATTTGGCTAAGCGTTGAAGTGTTGGGCAGTCGGGTCATCGGAAGGTTAGAGGTTCCAACTTCCGATGTGGAGAAAGAAGGAAGGGTCCGGGCATCCGCCATTGCGGAAGAATCCACGAAGTGAATTTCCGCCAATCGGAAGGGAAATTGGTCCGACGCCCGATGTTGATATTTCTCCAAGTAAGAGTGGAAATCGGAAGGATTTGGACTTTGGCGAGCCGCCGTTGCGGAAGCCAAAGTCATTTGGCTTCCGATCCAAAAGCCAACCGACGCCCGACGTTAAATTGTTCTCCGTAAGTCCCGATCAGAAGAAATTAAGGTTTGCAGAACCATAAGTTACCCTCAAGGGCAGTATTCCAGGTCGTGCGGTTTGATAAGTAAGGGGTGGTTCAGTATGAGAACCCATGACGGATATGATGCTCGGGATTCATATGAGCGAGCAGAAGATGCCATGGGAGAAAATGTACGTAATAGAAATGATGATATAGAGTCTAATGGAAGGAGATTCCAAGAGACATCGTCAGATGTTGCAGCTACTATGAGAAGCTTGATTAAAGCCCAGGAAGAGCAGCTGGCATCAGTTGAATGCTGCTATGTTGCAGAGTTTGACAGACTTGCAAAGAAAGATAGACTCTGGCCGAGGTACAGTAAGACCAGAAGGCAGTAAGAGCAGTACTAGGAGAAGGAGAAGGACTCCTAGTGGATCATCTGATTCTGAAGAATCCAGCGGGGATTCAAGTTCTTCTTCTCATAAAATAAAAAGAAAGAGACACCATAGGGATCGCACTCGAGATGAATTCAAGAAAGCTAAACCTCCCACGTTTGATGGTGAGATAAAGACTGGACAAGAGGCTGAAGCTTGGCTTCTTGGGATTAAAAAGTACTTTCAAGTGCATGATTATTCAGGAAACATGAAGGAAAGAGTTGCCATATTCAATCTAAATGGAAGAGCATCCATTTGGTGGAAACACTTCAAGCAAGTGAAGAGGATCAGTGAAAGGAGACTCAAGTGGAAACAATTCAAGAAGTATTTTAAGCAGAAATACCTATCTGACAGGTATTATGATGACAAGATCAAGGAGTTCCATTAGCTGAGATTGGGACAGCAGACCATGGAAGAGTATGCTAATAAGTTTTTGGAACTATTGAGGTATGTCCGGTACATCAGAGATGAAAAATTAAAGGTCCAATGTTTTCTGAGTGGATTACCTCAGTCTTACAAAGATAGAATTGAGTTTTATGAACCTAGAACTCTTGAAGAAGCAATAAGGAAGGATAAGTATTGTTATGAGCAAAGCAAAGGTAAACCTGATTACCATAAGGCATGGAAGGACAAGAAGGATGAGAAGTTTGACCAGAGAAAGAAAGGTTTCAAACCTTCTAACTTCAGGAATCAGCAGAAGCAGCCATCTCAAGCTGCGAGTAAGCCAGTTGGAGTGACAAGAGAAAAGCCTAAAGATCCACAATAGATTAGAGCACCGCTTCAATGTTGGAAATGTGGAGGACCCCACATGCGCAGGAATTGTCCACTCGAGAATGAGAGTGCCAGGCCAGCATATAATGTTCAAGAAGCAGAAACAGTGGGTCAAGTAGCAAGGGCAGTTCCTAGGATTTATGCAGCATTGGAGGACCGCCAGGCAGATCACCAGTCAGCTGTGGTTGAAGTAGCAGGTAAGATTGTTGAGCAATCTGTTTCTATTTTGATTGACCCTGGTTCAACGCACAGTTACATTACTCCTAGGGTAGTGGAGATCTGTGCTTTTAATAAAGTAAAGCATAAGAAGTCATGGTTAGTTCAGCTAGCCACTGGAACTAAGAGAAAGGTCAGTGAGGTGGTAGAAAAATGTCCATTGGTCATGAATGGATTGGTCACGTGTGTAGATTTGAATGTTCTACCGCTTGGTTCCTATGATGTTCTCATTGGAATGGATTGGTTAGAAGCTCACAAGGTGAAGCTTGATTGCTACAATAAGACTTTCAAATGCACGAACGAAGAAGGGAACCTAGTAGTTGTGAAAGGCATTCCAAAGGTGATTTCAGTAAGGTAGGTTTCAGCAATGCAGTTAAAGAATTTCTGTAGGAAGGGTTTCCAGTTGTATGCAGCTCAGATTTTGGAGGAAACGGGAAATGAAACTCTTAGGTTGGAGGACTATCAGGTGTTACGGGAATTCAGGGATGTGTTTCCTGATGAGATTCCAGGGCTTCCTCCAAAGAGGGACATTGATTTCACTATTGAACTTGTGCCAGGAGCAACACCAGTGTCCAAGGAACCCTACAGGATGAGCACACCAGAGATGCTAGAGCTAAAGATGCAACTGCAAGAGTTGTTGGAAAAGAAGTACATTCGCCCAAGTGTGTCTCCTTGGGGAGCACCGGTTCTATTTGTAAAGAAGAAAGATGGTACGCTCAGGTTATGTATTGATTACAGGTAGTTGAACAAGGTTACTGTGAAGAATAAATACCATTTTCCTAGGATCGATGACCTCTTTGATCAAATGAGAGGAGCAAGGGTATTTTCCAAGATTGACTTGAGGTCTGGTTACCATCAGGTAAGGATCAAGGATGAAGACATTCATAAGACAGCCTTTAGGACAAGGTATGGGCATTATGAGTTTGTAGTGGTACCATTTGGTCTCACAAATGCGCTAGCTACATTCATGTTCCTTGTGAATAGTGTCTTTAGCAAGTATTTGGACAAGTTTGTTCTTGTTTTCCTTGATGACATTCTTGTTTATTCTAAGGATGAAAAAGAGCATGAAGAGCACTTGAGACTGACATTGCAAGTGCTCAGGGAGCATCAGTTGTATGCAAAACTGAGCAAGTTTGACTTCTATAGAGATAGAATTCAGTATTTGTGTCACTTTATCTCAGAGGAGGGTATATCTGTGGACCCTAAAAAGATTGAAGCCATTATGAATTGGCCTACTCCAAGAAATGTGACAGATGTAAGATCTTTCATGGGACTTGCAGGATATTATAGGAGATTCATTGAGGGATTCTCCAAAGTTGCACATGCAATCACTTCTTTGCAAAAGAAGGGGATGAAGTTCGAATGGACATCGAGGTGTGAAGAAAGCTTTCAGCAGTTGAAAAATCTTCTCACCAGTGCACCAGTATTGAAGGTTGCGGATCCAGAGAAAGACTTTGTGGTATGTACAGATGCATGCGGACAAGGGCATGGAGGAGTCCTTATGCAGGACAACCACGTGATATGTTATGAGTCAAGAAAGTTAAAGGAGCATGAGAAGAACTATTCCACTCATGATCTAGAGCTTGCAGCCATAGTACATGCTCTCAAGATGTGGAGACATTACTTGATGGGCAGGATATTTGAGCTCAAGACAGATCATTGTGGACTAAAGTACCTATTTGATCAGCCTACTCTGAATGCTAGGCAAGCAAGATGGCTGGAGTTTTTATGTGAGTTTGATTTTGAAATCAAGCACATAAAAGGAAAGGAGAATAAGGTAGCTGATGCACTCAGCAGGAAAATGCAAGAAATGCATGTGGCATCTCTTAGTATTTGCAAATCAGATTTGAGGCAGCAGATTGTTAATCATGTTGCCAGAGATGAATTGTATGAGCAAGTAAAAGGAAAATTGCAACAGCAAAGTCTTGAGAAAAGGTATGAGGGATATAAATTGGAAGAAGGTGGACTTCTCACTTTTAAAGGCAGAATTTATATTCTAGATGTAGCAGATTTGAGGAGAGTTGTTATGGATGAGATCCATCAAGCTCCGTATTCTGGTCACCCAGGATATCAAAAGACGATTGCTACAGCTAGGAAGCAGTACTTCTGGCCAGGAATGAAAAGGGATATGGTTGAGTACATTTCAAGGTGTATGAAATGTCAGCAAGTAAAGGTTGAGCATCAACATCCAGCAGGTTTGTTGCAGCCTTTACCAGTTCCAGAGTGGAAATGGGAAGTTATTTCCATGTATTTTATTACTAGATTGCCGATGACTTGGAGACAACATGATTCTATCATGGTTGTGGTAGACAAGTTGACAAAGGCAGCACATTTTATACCGGTTTAGTCTACGTATGAGGCTGGTGACATTGCAAAGATCTTCATGAAGGAGATATTCAAATTGCATGGATTGCCGAAGGCAATAGTATCTGACAGAGATGTCAAGTTCACTTCCAACTTTTGTAAGGGGTTGTTTGCAGATTTGGGTACAAAGCTAAACTTCAGCACTGCATACCATCCTCAGACAGATGGGCAGACCGAGAGAGTTAATCAGGTGCTTGAAGATATGCTTCGCATGTATGTGATGGACAAACCAACCAAGTGGGAAGATTACTTGCACTTGGTAGAGTTTTCTTACAACAATGGACATCAAGCATCCTTGGGGATGAGTCCGTATGAAGCTTTGTATGGAAGGAGGTGTAGAACACCAGTGACTTGGGATAATCCAGTGAACAGAATTGTGCTTGGACCGGAATTGCTCAAGGAAATGGAGCAAGAGGTTGTAAAGATCAGGCAGAAGCTGAAAGTAGCGCAGGATAGACAGAAAAGCTATGCAAATAAGCATAGGGTGAACAGGGAGTTCAGTGTTGGGGATCATGTTTACCTCAGAGTGAGGGCAAGGAAGAGTTCCTTGAAGCTTGGAAGTTGTGCCAAGTTGTCACCTAGATATTGTGGGCCATTTGAAGTGCTCAAAAGGATAGGGCCAGTTGCATATAGACTTGCATTGCCTGCTAGCACTAGGGCTCATAATTTTTTTCATGTTTCTTTTCTTAAAAGATATGTACATGATCCTAACCATGTGATAAATTGGGATGTGATTCAGGTGGAACCCGAGGGAGAGTTCCGAAGCGAGCCAATGCACATCCTCAACAGGAAGGTCACAATGCTCCAGAACCGAGCCATAGGTCAAGTAAAGGTGCAATGGGAGCATTTCGGACCTGAAGAGGCTACATGGAAGCTGGAGGATGCCATGCGATTGGCACATCCATTTTTGTTCAATTCTGCGGAACACTGAGGTGATACCAGTGTAGCATTTTGTTCAAATTTTGTAAAGCACTGAGGACAGTGCTATTGAAGGGGGAGGGGAATGTAATGTCCCGGTTTTGACCCCGTTACATTAGATGTATATGATGTGTATATTGTAAATGATCATGGTGTGGAGTTAAAGGCCAAGGCCCCACCATTGATCGATTATGCTATGTTTGGATTTAAATTTGTCACCGATGGTATATCGGGGCATGTGGCATATGTTTTGAATTTATCACCATGTAAATATGCATCTATAATTAAAATGAACACAACCAGCTATGGTCGCGGAAACTAAATCGAAGGGGGCATGATTTTCCAAAGGATAAGGATGTGGGGGGGGATTTGTCAATCTTGAGCCAAAAAGGGAAAAACCCATGTGTCATCTTCCTTTGTTTTATTCCCAACCACCTTCAGTTAATAATTTCTGCTGGTAGCTGAGGGAGATTATGGCAGTTAATTGTTTTTGGAGTGCGGTGGTAGGACTCTCAGTCCTTGCCTCCATGCACACTCCACCCACAGCAGTTGACTTCAGAATGGAAGGAAAAATCCTCACGTACTCTTCACTCAGGCAGACATTTTCCTCTCTCCACGAGTTGCAAAACGCTCAGGCATTCCAAATTCACGTCCTGGCCATTGCTGCTCACCTTCACGCAGGGAATTGTTGCTGTTACTCACGCACATCCAATTTCGCATCCTCTCAGCTGTTGTTGTTCACCCACGAGCCCAAGAAGAGCTGTTCATTCCTCACGGGGTCTGATTGCTTCTCTCACGCACAGGAATTTCTGGGTCTTACCCACGTGATTTTCTTCTGCGGATTGGTGGACGGTGCAGCTGTATCTTTGCCTCACGAGCTGAACTATGGGTTTGGCGTTGATTTTTACTCATGCCCAGGTCGAAATTCTGTTAATTTCTTTTACCGCATGGTCTGTGTAAGTCTCCCCGTGGCTTCATTGTCTTGACGGACTGCTGATTTTCCCCTATTGTACTTGGGTTGCTATTGCATTTGGGAACTATTGTAAATTCGCCTGAGAGTCATTTTGGCCACGATAGGGCCAATAATGACTCAGAAGTCGTTTTCCTGTTTAAGCTGTGACAGCTGATTTAATTGCCTGAGGGCAATGGTTGGTCTTCGGACTGTATTGGGAGCAAGGATGTGGGCTTAGTTTTGCTTGATAAATCTGGTGGTTGGAACCACATAGACAGAGCTAGAGGGCTAGCCTTCTTCTCCATCACCCCTGAATAGCACTGGAATGGAATACAGGGCCTGAGGGACTGTGTAGCAGAGAAGGGACTGATTCCTTGTGTTGGGTGTGGATGGGTGTCTTAGAGGTCAGGCTAGTTCTGGTGTAGGTGTCCTTGGCTTTGCAATGAGCTCACCAGCTTAGCAATCTGCCTTCTCCAACACCTTAATGGCCTGATAAACCCAATTGTGTTGTCTTGGCTGTGTTTTATGCATCCCTGGCTATGTGTAAGCCTGCTTGTTCCCTTATTCCTTGGAGAATCATGCCCAGCTCGGGGGTGGCAGCGTTGCTGAGAGATTAAGGAGCACGCTGGCCTATGGTTGGGTGGAACGTTGCAGCGACGTAGCTGGTTGTGGAACGGATTCATCTTAAGATAAATCATCCTATCCATTTTTACTTTTGCAACTGTAAATTCTGTTAATGAAAATGAAATGAACATGATAAATGAATGATGGCTTCAATGTATGATGTTTCCGCTGTGTATGTTAAATGAATGCATCTGTGTGTGTTATGCAATGGCATTTGGGCATGTTTTACCATAATGCATTCCCGGCAGCATTCTGTTAGCAAATTTTATGAATTTTCATGTTCATGGGCTCTTAGCCCCGTCGGATTAAGTATGGGTCGCGTCCTCTTTGCCGGCCGGAGGCATGGGGACGTGACAACGATGTTGTACTCTTTGGCATTGGAACTTTAGAAGAATGGATGGATTTTGAGGTTATATTGGATACTTTCTATCTATATTCGGGCATGTGCATCAGCTTGGACAAATCTGGTTTTCTCTTCAATAATGTGGAGGTGGGAACATTACACCATATCTCTCTTTCTGTAGCTTATAAGATGGAACATATCACTAGAGGCTTCAAGTATCTAGGATACTATATCAAAACACTAGGATATGAGCTGAAGGATTGAATATGGATGGTTAAGAACTTTGAAAGGCGAATACAGCACTGGGAACACAAGCTCCTCTCTCCAGGAGGAAGGATAGTTCTGATCAGAGATGTACTGACCAGCATGCCAGTATATTGGTTAGCTCTGGATCCTATTCCAAAATTGATTCTTGACAGGCTCAAAAAGCTCATCTTCTCCTTCCTTTGGGGATATTCAAGTGACAGGAAAAAATACCACCTTATGGATTGGAAGATACTCTCTAGGCCTACTGACTCAGGCGGATGGGGTATAAAAAATCTTGTATGGTTCAGCATATCTCTGAGACTAAAAATCCTGTGGTTGGCTGTTCATGGAACAGGTATTTGGCATCAGGTGATCATCACAAAATACTTAAATAATAGATATGTGTTGTCTTGGCTCAAGAATAAGCATTTCTTTGTTAAAGGCGCCTCTATTTTCTGGAATGGCTTCCTTAACACTCTCTCTTGGCTGGGTAGGTGTTTGTCTTGGCAAGTGGGTAATGTCTAGGATATACTCATTGGGTCTGACCCAATTATTGGCACTAATTCACAACCATTGCTCCCTCTCGATCTTTGGGATTACTTATTGGACTATGGTATATCCACTTTGCACCAGGCTCACAATCCATTGATGGGGGCACATGGGTACTGGTTATCTACAGAAGACTTGGATCTGGGTGGTTCCTGGAAATTTGCTTGAAATGAATACACCAAGGGCCTAGAACATGACAGAATCCGGCCTCAACCACTCTGTAGACTCATTGTTATGGTCACATAATAAAAAAATATGGCAAAGTCTCGGCTGCCCTATTTTATGATTTGAGAGACAAAACTCAATGCAGTCATTAGAGGAAATTTCAACTCAAAATGGGCCTTTTAACTTTTATTCAAATTCCATGTCAACATGTGTTAGCCAATGAAATTGCTTTAAATTTGAAATACTATATAGGTCTTAAAAACTTTTTTAATATAAATTTGGGGATAGGTATAAAAAAAAACTACTTTTTTTGTTTGTATTTTTGACATATCTCCCCGTGTTTTTACTCAAATTTCGATTGGGAGAGCTTGTTGAATTCTGCATCCAACGAGTACCCACTCGGCATACTTTTGACGGACCCCACTACCCCAAATACAAGAAATACTTTATGCCGAGTGGGTACTCGTTGGATGCGGAATTTGATTCCTCATCCAACGAGCTCTCCCGATCAAAATTTGAGTAAAAACATGGGGAAATATGTGAAAAATACAAACAAAAAAAGTAGTTTTTTTCTTTTCTTCTTCCAAAATTTATAAATATTATTTTATTATTTTAACTATTATTTTATTAATTCTTTTTAGGAGGCCCATTTTGAGTTGAAATTTCCTCTAATGCCAATTTGTGCTAAGGTTACAGTCAATATATGGCGCTGCAAGATACCCTTGAAGATACGATGCTTCATTTGGTTGGCTGCTGAGAATAGAACTTTAACCTGGGAAAATCTTACAAAAAAGGGTTGGATAGGGCCCAGTTGTTGTGTACTCTACAATTCAGATGAGGTTTCAGTTCAACACATATTCATAGAGTGTTCCTTTATAAATTCAGTTCTTGTCAGTCTTTGTGATCAATACTGAGTGGAGCCTCCTTCTCTGGACTTCACACTCGGAACTTTTTTGGACCGATCGTTTTCTAATAATGCACTACATACAGAGTGCAGCTACCTCTCACTTTTTGTACTCTGGTGTATCTGGAAAGGGCACAATCTTAGTATTTTCAAGGGGAAGAAAACCTCTATTCTCAGCGTGATGCACTAGGTGGATTACTTTATGCAATTTTATACTATTCCAACAAAAAATCCAAAACTCAGGATTGTGGGTACTAGCCCAACCCTGGTTTACCCATGTGGATTCTTCGACGGGGCTGCTATAGGTTGCAAAGGTGGGACTGGATTTTACATGGCTCTGAAGGAATCTCACTCTTTTAACTTCTCGATGGGATGTGGTTATAGTACAAACACACAAAAATGGAGCTCCTGGCTCTGTGGGCACTTTTAGCTATGGCAAAAGACATGGGGATCCCTTAGATGAATATTTTTGGTGATTCAGCGGTCATTATAAAATGGGCAAACAAATTTTTTTCGTTGGATTCTCCTTGTTTGAGACACTGGTGTATGGATATTAGGCGTTTGATGTCATACTTTTCCAGCCTATCTATCAGGCATACTTATCGAGAGCACAATCAACAAGCTAATTTCTTATCAAAAGAGGCCCTGGATTTGTCTCCTAGGTTTGGTTCCTTCTCTGAATTTTTTTATGGATTTACAGACTCGAAAGGTGTATTTCAGCTCTTTTAGATCTCTGTGCCGGAGCTAGGCTCCTAGCCTTTCCTTTTTGGCACCACTTCTCTAGTGGGATTTTTGTCTTAAGGAGCGAGCAACTCTGACATTTGCTCTCAGTGCTACTATCCTCTCAATATGTATGTCTGATGTCCAAGTTTGAATCACAGATGTCTAGGTTTTTTTTCCTGATCCCTTTTGGAGATTATCTGCATGTGGATGGATAACTATCTCATTGTTATTTTGCTTGGTGTTCTTGATCAGTTTGTATGGTGGTTTGTATGATTGTTTGTATGATTGTTTGTATGGTGGGTTTTCAGGCATGTCATGTCTTGACAAAAGCCCCATTGGTGAGATGTATATCTGATGTCCTTTGATTCTCTATGAATACCACGGTCAATCTTTTTTCTTCCGAAAAAAAAAAGGTTTATTGTCGATTTTATGGAGCGACTGCCTCTTGTAGAATAAAAGGGAACAAATCCTTACGACAAGAGGGAATAACCACATGACTTCATGAAATATTAAGAATGGGATAATGGACCTTGACATGGGTTAAAAAGGGATTTAATGAAAAGGTTTAGAAGTGGTGCATGGTGATATAAATAGCAGTGAATAACATCGAGTTTCGGGCTTACATGTCGCGTATTATTCTCATAATAATGGATCATAATTTGGAAACTTTGCGCATATTTTTGGAAGGACATATTGGAAATTGTGAGCGGGTGATGAGGCCAAGGTGCATCATGCATAGACGGGGAACATGATATACACAAAGGTTTATCAATGGGACGAATAGATGGCATATAAATTATAACATTGGAAATAGTATTTTCTAGAGACTAAGGTTCTGACTGCTTTATGGTGGTCGTGGCTTTACATGAATAATCATCCTTTAATTGAATGAGATGCAATCAACATCATGGGGTGATGGAAGGAATATTGAGTATCACGATCTCTAATGATATTATCATCTTTTCTACTTTGCCTCTTGCGTTGCTACCATAACAATGATCTATATCTTCCTCACACAAATGTACAATATGAGCGAGTTCGTGCACCATCCCTTTTCCTCTTTATTTTTTGACTTGTGTAATATTGGTGACAACCATGGGAGTAAATCTAGCAACAAAAACCCAAATGAAAATATGTAATAGAAACTTGATAAAATAAGGAAATGCTTTAGGTTGTGAATTTTTCTTGGAGTGGGCCATTCCTCGATGAATTGTATCTTTTTTGGATCACCACAAATTCTTATTGAGTCGATCAAATAGCCTAAGTATTTCATACTCTTCATCACAACATAGAGCTTTTCCAAGTTCAAGCTGAGTTTGTTTTCTATGAGAGTGTTAATCACTCGTTAAAGTTGTTGCAATTTCCCATCCAATGATCTGCGGAAAAGAGAATATCATCTAGATAAACAACTGCACATTTTCCTACAAAAGGTTTAAGAACATCATCCATATATCTCATAGAATTTCAAAGTGCATTAGTTAAGCCAAAAGGCATTTCTAACCATTCAAATAGACCTCCCCTGATTTTGAAAGTAGTCTTACATACATCTAAGGACTCTATGGGAATTTAATAGTATCCTGACTAAAGGTCAAGTTTTGTAAATAATTTAGCATTTTTCAATTAATCAAGTAAATCCATCTATTCTAGGAAGTGGATATTGATTCTTTATCGAAACTTTATTGAAATCCCTATAGTTAATGCAAATGCACCCTGTCCCATCTTTCTTAGGGACTAGGATGATTAGACTTATACAAAGAGAAGAGTTGGGTTGAATATGCCCTTTTTCGCAAGCCTTGAATTTTTCCATGAATTTCTTCACCCTAAAATATACTTTTTATAAATAGATCCATTGGGTAATGAAAAACTATGAACAAGATCAATGGAGAGTTTTACCTAGCAATATAGTGGTACTCCAACTGGATCTTTGAACATATATTGGTATTCTTGAAGTATTCTATCAACTTGTTGTTGCTATCGAGAGTTGTGGTCAGTGAAGAGTTGACTGATTGTTGTAATTCTCTTTGAACATTGAGGTTTGATCATCAACAACATGAATTTATGTGTGGTTGATAAGTTTTTTTCTTGTTTATTGAAAGCATTTCAACTATTGGCAAGGGTTAACATTCATAAATTATATACCATTGATTTTTTATTTTGAAAATTTCCTTCTATGGTTTAGACTAATACATTAAATGTCTATCCCATAAGTAGGGTTTCCCAAATAGTATATCATCTACGATAGTGCCAGCATAACTCTCTGATATACATTCAAGTTCCAATAGTAGTACATGGACCAATCTCTCTAGGAACAAACTAACGAGTCTTAAACGTTATGTTAGGCATACCAATAAACTACCTAGGTAGTAGAGTGTAACCTTCTCAAGTGATGTGCTCAATGCCACTACGGTAGCGAGACATTTGATCAGATTATTTAAAGTCATTTTTATTTTCCCTAGGGGACTCCCAATATCCCCAAGTGTGCATGGAAGTCAAATATCATATATAGGTGTTGTCTAATGTGGTACTACTCAAAGGGGTACCAATAGAGGCTATCACAGTGACCAACAAATGTGACAACATACCAATTGTATTATCTATGTGTATGATTCAACAACTATGGTGTTACTTGTTGAATGACATATCAATGTGTTATTTATAGATGTTGGAAAACATCTCTAGCGTAATAAAAAAATTCTAAAAATTTTCAAACCACAAAAATGCTTTGATACCAATTGTTATGTACCTTAATAGAATAATTAGAAATTCACAACATAAAAAACAAAATAAAACACTATTTCAGCACGAAAATATAAAACTACCACAACAATAGATAATTGTAGATAACAAAATATCTCAATAACAATATATTTATTGATGAAGACAATGTTAACTTGCATATTCAAGGGGAAACATGCAAATGAAGCCAATCTCTAATTGTAAAATACTTCACAAGGCATCGTATTTCATTGCTTCTACTCTTATATATAGTTTCTAGTGAATGAACTTTCTAAATAGTAGAACATTCTTGTAAACCTTCTTAATAAAGGAACTTTC
>LPNX010239689.1:46846-86846 GCA_001517045.1 Pseudotsuga menziesii | reverse complement strand
TCATCCTCCTCCTCATCATCATCATCCTCACCATAAACATCATGAACATCATCATCATTCATCATCATCATCCTCATCCTCATCCTCATCATCATCATCACCTTCAACATCATGAACATCATCATCCTCATCATCATCATCACCATCAACATCATGAACATCATCATCATCATCCTCATCATCAACATCATGAACATCATCGTCGTTCATCATGAACATCATGAACATCATTGTCATTCATCATCATCATCATCCCCATCATCATCATCATCATCACGTTCATCATCGTGAACATCATCATCATCATCCTCATCATCATCACCATCAACATCATGAACATCATCATCATCATCATCATCCTCATCATCATCACCATCAACATCATGAACATCATCATCATCATCATCATCCTCATCATCATCAACATCATGAACATCATCATCATCATCATCCTCACCATCAAAATCATGAACATCATCATCATTCATCATCATCATCATTCTCATCATCCTCATCGTCATCACCTTCATCATCGTGAACATCATCATCATCATCGTGATCATCATCATCATCATCCTCATCATCGTCACCATCAACATCATGAACATCATCATCATCCTCATCATCATCATCACCATCAACATCATGAACATCATCATCATCATCCTCATCATCATCCTCATCATCAACATCATGAACATCATCATCATTCATCATCATCATCATCCTCATCATCATCATCACCTTCATCATCGTGAACATCATCATCATTCATCATCATCATCCTCATCACCATCAACATCATGAACATCATCATCATCATCCTCATCATCATCATCATCCTCACCATCAACATCATGAACATCATCATCATTCATCATCATCATCATCCCCTTCATCATCATGAGCATCATCATCATTCATCATCATCATCCTCATCATCATCATCACCATGAACATCATGAACATCATCATCACCATTAACATCATGAATATCATCATCCTCATCATCAACATCATGAACATCATCATCATTCATCATCATCATCATCATCATCATCATCACCTTCATCATCGTGAACATCATCATCATTCATCATCATCATCCTCATCACCATCAACATCATGAACATCATCATCATCATCCTCATCATCATCATCATCCTCACCATCCACATCATGAACATCATCATCATTCATCATCATCATCCTCATCCTCAACATCATCATCACCTTCATTATCATGAACATGATCATCATCACCTTCATCATCGTGAACATCATCATCATCATCCTCATCATCAACATCATGAACATCATCATCATTCATCATCATCATCATCCTCGTCATCACCTTCATCATCGTGAACATCATCATCATCATTCTCATCAACATCATGAACATCATCATCATCATCCTCATCCTCATCATCATCAACATCATGAACAACATCATCATCATCCTCATCATCATCCTCACCATCAACATCATGAACATCATCATCATTCATCCTCATCATCATCCTCACCATCAACATAACCTTCATCATCGTGAACATCATCATCATCATCCTCATCATCATCACCATCAATATGATGAACATCATCATCATCCTCATCATCATCATCACCATCAACATCATGAACATCATCATCATCATCCTCGTCATCATCATCACCATCAACATCATGAACATCATCATCATCATCCTCATGAACATCATCATCATTCATCATCATCATCATCCTCATCATCATCGTGAACATCATCATCATTCATCAACATCAACATCATGAACATCATCATCATCATCCTCATCATCATCAACATCATGAACATCATCATCATTCATCATCATCATCATCACCTTCATCATCGTGAACATCATCATCATCATCACCATCTACATCATGAACATCATCATCATCATCATCACCATCAACATCATGAACATCATCATCATCATCCTCATCATCATCCTCATCCTCAACATCATCAACATCATCCTCATCCTCATCATCATCAACATCATGAACATCATCGTCATCATCCTCATCATCAACATCATGAACATCATCATCATTCATCATCATCATCATCCTCATCATCGTCATCACCTTCATCATCGTGAACATCATCATCATTCATCACCATCAACATCATGAACATCATCATCATCATCCTCGTCATCATCCTCATCATCATCAGCATCATCAACATCATGAACATCATCATCATCCATCATCATCATCATCCTCATCATCATCACCTTCATCATCGTGAACATCATCATCATCATCCTCATCATCATCACCATCAACATCATGAACATCCTCATCATCATCCTCATCATCATCCTCATCGTCAACATCATCAACATCATCATCATCATCCTCATCGTCATCAACATCATGAACATCATCATCATCATCCTCATCATCATCCTCACCATCAACATCATGAACATCGTCATCATTCATCATCATCATCCTCATCCTCATCATCATCATCACCTTCATCATCATGAAGAACATCATCATTCATCATCATCATCATCATCACCATCAACATCATGAACATCATCATCATCATCCTTATCATCATCCTCCTCCTCATCAACATCATGAACATCATCATCATTCATCATCATCATCATCCTCATCATCATCATCATCATCACCTTCATCATCGTGAACATCATCATCATCATCCTCATCATCATCACTATCAACATCATGAACATCATCATCATCATGAACATCATCATCATCATCATCAACATCATCAACATCATCATCCTCACCATCAACATCATGAACATCATCCTCATTCATCATCATCATCCTCATCATCATCCTCACCATCAACATCATGAACATCATCATCATTCATCATCATCATCCTCATCATCCTCATCACCATCAACATCATGACCATCATCGTCATCATCATCCTCATCATCATCACCATCAACATCATGAACATCATCATCATTCATCCTCATTCATCATCATTTTGTGTAATTTATTTAAGTTTACTTTCTCCTTATAAATTGGATTTTAGATTACTAATATAAAATGATTGTAGTAATCTTCTTACTTCATAATCTATTTTCAATTATTTATGAATAACTAGTCATGGAATATAAAGTTTAAATTTATCATTTTCTTATAAAAACAATAATAGTTTAAATAAATTTTCTATATCTTTTTATTTCATTTATTTATAAATGAATATTACCTCACCATGTTTTAAAATTTAAATATGTCACATTTTTAAATGATAATCTTTAAATTACTACATCTAATGATTTTAGTTGATATTGTAATTACATTTAGCCATGCGCCCACCCCATTAACTGTGATTGAACATATCGCGTGCGCGTTTTGGTTATACAAATCGTGTAACCGTTTTGCTTATTCAAATCGCATGCGCATTTTGAGACTGTTAAAACAGTGAATTGTCATTGTCCGAGAGCAACTTCACTGCGTTTTTATGAAAATTCCAATTAGCGCGCATTATTTTTCAAGAGCACGAGCCTGCCTGTGAAAATACTCAAAATCTACACCATCTCCATCATTTTTTCTTTATGTAGGTGCAGCATTGATGACATATTCCATGGTTTAGGAGCACACAGGATAGGATATCAAGCTTCAATGTCATTTCATGGTGATGGTGGATATAACTTTCATTTGCTTATTATTCAAGAGAGCCAAAGGTAAATTCTCCCATTCATTATTGTTTTGATGGGAAATATGAACAATTGAGAAGGAAGATTGAAGCACCTTGAAGGATCAATAGTTATAAAGCAAGTTAAAGGTTTGGAAGCTTGTAATTGAGGAGCAACAAAAACAAACTATATTGACATTGATCATTGTGGTGATGGGGAATGTACGTAACCGAGGAAGAAAATTAGCAAGGAAAAAGAGACCTCAAGAAGTCATCGAAGAAGAGAAAGAAAAGAAAAGAATAGACATGATGAATCGAAGGCTTTCTTTGGAAAGTAATCCAAATCCAATTATAGAGGATATAGTGGTTCATCCTATTAATCCAACACAAGAAAAAGTGAAGCATTCACTAGAGGGACCTTCAACTTCCACAATAGTTGTTGAACAAGCACCCCATGGAAGTATTCAAGAAGCAAAACATAGGTGCTCATTAGGGGATGTTTCAAATCCCACATCAAGTCAAAGTGATAAGTTACCATCTTAAGACAAAGCTCATGAAGAGGCAGTGTACATGGAGCCTACTGTTGAAGAGACGTTGGACATGGAGCCTACTATTGAAGAAGAAAATATTAATCAGACCATCGATGAGGATGTTGGACTTCCACCATCCAACTACCAGGAAGAGAGTGAAGGACAACAAGTTGCTACTGAAATGCCAGAGCATATTGTTGATGCACTAGATGATAGAAATCCAACCCCCTTACCTCCATTAGAAAGTACATGTCGAAGAACTCCGAAGCATATACAAGTTGATGAAGGACTCCTCAATTCCATTGAAGGTACGCTATCTAAACGTAGTATTGCTTATCAAACTCAACAGATATTAAATAAATATTTTGTTTCTAAATGTGATTGAGATAAATGTAGATTATTTTTATCATTGTTAAAATCTAGGGGCATGAATATTGTTAGGAAATTGTTAGGGATAAAGATGATAAAGGCTTCTGGACCAAGTTCTCATATAGTTAAAAGCTTAGTAGATGCCTTTGGTAAAATTGGTAAGAACACACGGTCAAAGGACCGCAATGTGGCTCGTCATGTGTTGTCACAAGCAATTGTAAATAAGAACACCAGGGGCCTTTGTTTTCTCAATCCTACATCTAAACTAGTTAATTTGAACGTAAAAACCCTCCATAGGTATTCTATTAAAAGAGAACATCTTGACACAACCGCCCAGACAAATTTTTAGGCCTTTATTGGTCGGTTGCCACGTCGTGACATGAAGCTAGTTGATGTAGTAAAGGGACTAGTGCAGAGTTTTTGGCATGATCACAAAAGGCCTTCTTCAAACCGGAAGGATGTACTAAAACTAAGAAGGGGTTCAAAGGACCGTGAACCACATATTAAGCATCTTCTTGATATAACACAGACATAACTATACGAGAAATTTAGGAATGAACATAGACAATTGAATTTGGGGGAAAGATCTTTTGAGAAATGTAAGCCCTGGTATGTTAGAATAAATACTCTTCGTAACACTTGTTGTTGTAGATACCATGTAGAATATGAATATTACTATGAAACATTTTTGTACATTCGTCATGTGTTGCATACTAACCATGTGCAGGATTGCTCCTTGAAAATACCACCAACCTCATCAAGAGAATTCATTCATGGTATCATGTGCAATAGACTTGAGGGGAAAACTTACTATGTAAAATCCTGTTTGGATGGAACTTGCTCCAACTGTGCTGGAATGGCATTATTGAGCCAATGTATGCACGAGATTGGAGACAATGAATTTGGGAATATGGTTACAGACATGAAAAGTTTCAAATATATCAGCTATGAAATAGTCCCAGGGAAAGAAAGCAAAAAAATACAATTGGTGACATCTCAAGTACATGAATTTATCTATAAAATTATGTTTGAACAGTTGCATTTCATTCCTTACTTACAAAAAAACCTAATATTGAGATCATTTGTGTCAATAGGTACAAGTTAGTGTCTTCGTCAAGGAATTTATTGAAAAGACACGTCAATATGTTCAACATGTCCACTTGGCACGATGGCAGGATGAGAAGTTTAGAATATGCATAGATACATTTCCTCATGGTACTATACTTTCAGTTGTTGATTTTGCCGAGAACTACACCCTGCAACCTCAAAATGAGATCCAAAGTCAGTATTATCACTTTGAGCAGGTTTCCTTGATGGTGCATATCACATATAGGCATGGCCCAAATAGTAGTGAAGAGAAAAGAGAAATTCTAAAGGAATATCACTTCTACATAAGTGATGATAGGTGCCATGACTTCCACTATGTAGGTCATTGCTTCATCATGTTTTATGATCATTTGAAGGGTAGGAACATACAAATGGATCAACAGTGGATTTGGTCTGATGGATGTGCTGGTTAGTTAAAAAATGCACGCATATTTCAATGGTTGTGTTCATTGCATAAAAACTACAAAGTTCCACATATGTGGAACTATTTTGAGACTAAGCATGGTAAAGGATAGCATGATGGAGCCGAAGCATGTGTCAAAACAACCCTATGAAGAGAGGAATTGAAATTATCTACAATATATACTATTCGAAATGCTCAATCTATAGTCAGGTGGTGCACGTCAGTAATGGGAGAGGAATCAACTATGTGAGCAGAATCCACAAGAAAGAGACATGTGGAGAGATTTTTTTGGGAGGTGGTAGACATAGATCATTCACATGCATGGGAATGCAAGACTATTCCTGGCACTCGTGGCTTTCATTCAGTTCGAAGTTCTGATAACCTAGTATTTGAAATTTGGACCAGAAAACTCACTTGTTTTTGCTTGCCTTGCTGTGATGGTGATTGGGATGTGTGTGAATAATTGGATTGGTTTGATGGATGGGATCGCATATCACTTCCACTTGATCAGCGTGCAATTGTTGAGTTAACTCCATTGGAAGAAGACCAATCGTCTATTTCTATAGATTTTGATCATGTATCAGACCTTGTACAACCTAGTATGATGCATTTCCTTAACATTTTTTTGTTAAATTTACGTAGTCTTGAAACTCACATTAACGGCCTTGTATCACATGAAAAATATTTGATCATATACCTACAATCATACTATGCGGGACACATATATGCAGTGGTTGCCTCAAAAGATAGTGAATGGGGTGGTGATTACTGGTTGGCATGTTGTATAGAGGGAAAGCAAAACCTTATTATGTTCATGACTGATGATGAAAACAGCCACTTCCCCACTGGGTCTATGGTTGTTAAAGGTGAATACCTTACACATGACAACAATGCAAGAAAGAAGAGTGGATATGTTTGCAGGGATTACAAACCAGGTGCAAGTGTGTATCACTTTACCAACTTAATCATTGGTACAAACCTCCAGGTACGAACAATGCCTAGCCGAAATTCATCGAAGGTATTCTACTTCTTACCGGATACAGAGCATGAGAGACTAATGGAGACCATCATTATAAGAGATGATCCTGAGGGCTTGGTTGTATGATAATAGGTGGGATCTAGCATGATGAGGTATGTATCATAATTTAAATTTCCCCATGTATGTTTCTTATGAATATGTCAATTGTGTGTTCTTGATATGCAAAATTTTCCATAATGTTGTTTATAAATATGCCAAAAGTTCTCTTGTATGTCAAGTTAATGAACATGCCAAATTTTACATATGATCAATAAACCATATATATCAATCATATGAACATTTGAAGATCTCATTCACAGGATATACATAACATTAGAATACATACATGTACCTTTGTAGGTCATACCTATCAAAGTTCTTTGTAGGCTCTCTTATAGGACTAAAACCCTAATTTTTTAAGTAGGTAATATTGTCAATATTTTCAACCGATATATACAACTAGGATGATGGAAAGAAGATGCAGCAACGATAAACTTATGTTTTAAGGCTTGTATAATTTCCTTCTTAACAACTCACCTCTTATATCCGCATGTCCATTGCCAAAGGGGTAGTTCCTAGTAGTGTTGGAATTTCATCTCATTTTTTTTTATTGAGAAGTTTAATTTCTACTTAAAAGATAATAAGTGATTTATTTAACTCTGTTTTTAGTTGATTATGTTTTTTTGAACATTGAAAGTGGAAGAAAACAACCTACTAATATTGACACAAACAACACAAAAGTAACATGCTTCAACATTATGCATATGAAGTATTCAAAAGTAACATGCGCTAACATTATGCATGTGAAGTAGGTAAACATCATGCATGTAAAAATATTAAGTGATAAACTTAATAAACAAACAAAATTTGGAACCTCTCATGCTTTCGAAAGGTTAATGTTTCATATGCATAACAGAAAATTTTGGGAGGCTGACATGTTGGGTCATTGGTGTACTTGAAATTGTGATATTTTAGCTAGGGGGGGGCCTCTCCCTCCTGTCCATTTCCCGATTACCTCCGTCTATGGCGGTTTCTGAAGCTAGGGTTTCACTCAGTAGGGGGCAATGCAGTCACACCAACGAGGGCCAAAGATGGAAATCCATGGATGGTGGGGATGCAGTTGGCATTTCCATATTTCCCATGCCCAAACATGCTAGTAGGACTTGACGGAATTCAAAATTGCAGCTCCGTGAGGTTTTTTGTGCACCGGGCCCAAGTCCACCAGGTGTCCCTGAACGGTATCTGGAGGTGACCTGCAACTCGCCATATATCGATGCTCGGGCCTTCGATCGACGAACCGTCGATTCCGTTGGATTCGCGACGTGGGATTTTAGCTAGGGGGGCCTCTCCCTCCTATCCATTGCCCGATGACCTCCATCTATGGTGGTTTCTGAAGCTAGGGTTTCATTCAGTAGGGGACAATGCAGTCACGCCAACAAGGGCCAAATCTGGAAAGCCACGGATGGTGGGGATGTGGTTGGCATTACCATATTTCCCATGCCCAAACACACTAGCAGGAGTTGATGGAATTCAAAATTGCCGCTCCGTGAGGTTTTTTGCGCACCGGGCCCAAGTCCACTAGGTGTCCCTGAACGGTATCTGGAGGTGACCTGCAACTCGTGATAGATTGATGCTTGGGCTTCCGATCGATGAATCGTTGATTTCGTTGGATTCGTGACATGGGATTTTAGCTAGGGGGGGGGCTCTCCCTCCTATCCATTGCCCGATGACCTCCGTCTACGGTGGTTTATGAAGCTAGGGTTTCGCTCAGTAGGGAACAATGCAGTCACGCCAACGAGGGCAAAGCTGGAAAGCCACGCATGGTGGGGATGCAGTTGGCATTTCCATATTTTCCATGCCCAAACACACTAGCAGGAGTTGACAGAATTCAAAATTCCTGCTCCGTGAGGTTTTTTGCGCACAGGGCCCAAGTCCACCAGGTGTCCCTGAACGATATCTAGAGGTGACATGCAACTCGCCATAGATTAATGCTCGGGCCTCTGTTCGATGGACCGTTGATTCCTTTGGATTCATGATGTGGGATTTTAGCTGGGGTGGGCCTCTCCCTCTTATCCATTGCCCAATGACCTCCGTCTACGGTGGTTTCTGAAGCTAGGGTTTTGCTCAGTAGGGGACAATGCAGTCACGCCAACGAGGGCCAAAGCTGGAAAGCCACGGATGGTGGGGAAGCGGTTGGCATTGCCATATTTCCCATGCCCAAACACACTAGCAGGAGTTGACGAAATTCAAAATTGCCACTCCATGAGATTTTTTGCTCACTGGGCCCAAGTCCACTAGGTGTCCCTAAATGGGATCCGGAGGTGACCTGCAACTCGCCATAGATCAATGCTCGGGCCTCCGATCGACGAATCGTCGATTCCGTTGGATTCGTGATGTGGGATTTTAGCAGGGGGTGGGCCTCTCCCTCCTGTCCATTGCCCGGTGACCTTCGTCTATGATGGTTTCTAAAGCTAGAGTTTCGCTCAGTAGGGACAATGCAGTCACACCAATGAGAGCCAAAGCTGGACAATGCATTTCATGCCAACAAAGGCCAAACTTGGAAAACCCTATCCCTAACTAGGGTTTATTGTTTAACATGCATATCCCATTACCATAACCATACCAAGGAAACCCTAATCCTAACCCTAATCTTATCTTACTGTCATAACTCAATTCAGAATCAATCTAATGTCGAACTGAACTTTTTCAAATCCGATGGACTTATGCTTCAAATCATGTTGATTCACAAAGTTGGTTCTTAGTCTTTGGATTCTATTATAGTTCCTTTAATGCTGAGTAATTAGTCATTGGGTGCATGAGGTTTGTTGAATAGTGTTGTTCGTTGTTGATGAGATGTAAAGCATGTATTGCACTTAGTTTTATTAAATTACACTTGAGCATTGAATTAACTTGTAATTTAATGAATCCGAACTCACAATTTTTAATTAGATATATCCAATTGGTGTGCAAGTAGTGAGTTCATTGAAACCTTGAAATACATTGTATTGCACTTATATTTATTAAATTACACAAGCAAGAACTTTGACTTTAGTGTGCATGTATTGAGATCATTGAAACCTTTAAATATAATAGTTTTTTCTTTTGACATAGTGCATTCATAAGTAATAGATAATCCTCACAAATCAATACAATAGATTGACACAAGAACATGTGGAAACCAAAGAACAAATTCAAAGTGAAATGTATCATTCATTTATAACTGAAATGTCAATGTACATGTCTTCAAAAGTACATATATATCCAAAAGTATCAAAAAGTACATATATATCCAAAAGTAACCAGAAGTACATGTGTCTCCACAACTATCCAAGACTATCCAAGCCACATGTACATGTATCCAAAACTATCTAAGCCGCATGTACATGTAAGTGAAATGTCAATGTACATTTCTCCAAAAGTACATGTATCCAAAACTGTCCAAGCCACATGTACATGTATCGATATGTACATATCCCATAAGACACATCAAAACTCAAGCTTCCTCTTGTTCTTTCTTGAGGGTGATCCTGTAGGCACAACTATAGGACCAATGTGCATCTCCGGATCCTGCAAATTAAGTATCAATTGTTAAATTCAACTAAATATGTACTAATACATTAGCTCAATAAAATACCATATCTAAATTAACTCAAAAATTATGAAAATGTTAATGGACATCTCACCTCAGTGAGAGATTGTGACAAAGGGGATTGTGTTTCTTGTGTAGCAGATGGAGCTGTTGGTTGAACATGAAGGATGGTCGCATCCATGGTCGAACCAAAGGGGGCAGGAACTAGTGGTGGTGGTGGTGGCTACAATCACCAAATCTTGAAATAGTTAGAAATGTGCATGAATAAACAATAGACAACAATAATACACTATGTCTATATCATGTTCAAATAGTTGTACCTCTGTGTGACTTGTTGCCATTGTAGATGCAACACTGACTGTTGCATCAACCATCCCTGCAAGGTTTTCAATAGTAAACTATGGCTCCTGATGCAGTAAACATGCAAATCAAACATTAACAAAATATTTTATGCACTGGATTTCAAGTTAACCAAGAAATATCATCGAAGGATATACAAATTACCATGGTATTAGTATCTCCATGGTCATGGACAACTTCACTCTTTCTAGGAGTAGGTTGTCTCATATACACTTGACCCTTGTTCACATATGGCTTATGAGGAGATACAACTCCAAGAAATGGTCCAGGTGTTTCGGTTGATGCCTATAGTCAACAAGAGTTCATGTAGCTAGACATGCATGATTCAACGAACATACATATATTTAAAAAATGACATTTTTTAAATGTTTAAAATGTTTACCTCCATCACTGCTTTCCCTCGTGTAGGATTTGGCATCTGCCCAGATATTTCCTCGGTCGATATGACCATGGATCCTACCTCCATCACTGCTTTCCCATCTATAAGTTTAATAATTGTAAATATTAGACCGTAGATAACATTAGTGAACTAACATGTACAGTATGTGGAAATTAACAATTTAACAAGTATTAAAAAACTGAAATTTTAAAATGTTTACCTCGGTGTGAGATACGGCAATGGGTGCTATAGGAATATCTCCACCAACAAAGGGATCAGTGGATGGAATGTCATGCCCCTGTGTAGAGTGTGGAACATGATAATCTGGGGCGTCCCTGCCGGCATAAAGCATCAACTGCAAGTTCACAAAATTAATATATTAACTCAAACTATACATATGTGTACAAAGAGGAAAATAAATGAAGAATTTATTACAATTAACCATATACATACATCACTCAAAAACCCACTGAAGACAACATCTGACGAAAGACCATAGCATGGATGACCACACGATGTGCACTCGTGAGGCTCAAAAGTAGGCTGGGAATGTGCTGATAGTGCTGCACTAGTAGATGGTCCTGCAGTAGATGGGGGTACTGTACTAGTGGGTGGTACTGCACTAGAAGATGGTCCTGCACCATGACGACCTGGTGTATGTACCACACCAAGGACAGATGTCCCTTCCTCACCCATATGTTGAACCATAGTGCTATGGCGAACAACGGCCCGTGCCAAACTCAAAAATGCATCACGTGTTTGTGGAATAACATGATGTACAGGTGGGACATCTGGCCCAGGCAACTGCCTGCGAGGTGCAGGGATAGGGCGATCAACATCTCGAAGCCTGGCATTGGGTCGGTTTTGGGGCATCCCCCCACCGATCCCCTGAAATGCCAATATATCAAAATAGTTTACGTGTTTACCCAACACGAACTCTACATACATCTTCCCAAGGAAGTACAAGGGGATTTCCTTGTTGTTGTGTGGTGGCATATCAAAAACCAAATACCATCTGTCCATCCAGTTATCAACAAATGGTTGATATGTGCACCACTCGATAGAGATATGTGGCCTATTTGCATTTGGGATTTCCCCCATGCGAGGGTCCCTAAACAATGAAAATATATTCTCTTTGGTAATTTTCAACTTTTTTATTGCACTGTAGCTAAGCCCATCAACGTACTCACGTCTTTTTCTTTCTCTATATGAAGTAATATCATATAGTATGTTGTTTGACAATGTAATAGTCTCAATAATTGCATCCAAAGTGGATGCAAGTGAACGTCGAATCATATCATTACCACTAAAAGCAGTACTGAGACCTCTCAACTGGGCAAGGTCAATCAATATTTCAGCGTTGGTGTCCATAGCCGCAACTGCAATAAAAAAATCAATAAGGAAATAATTAAAAACGTATACATGGTATATAATGACATCTCTTCAAAATTGAAAATGTAAATTAAGGAAAACTCAATTTAACGGCATTCACTTACATACATTTAAAACTTAAAATTAAACATTTAACAATTAAATAGTGAGTTTCGTTCAACTTCTTTCTAGAAGTTAAGGCACTTCTTCACCTTCATTGGTGACTTTTCCATGCACACTTGGGTTTAAACTTCTTTGAATTTAGGAGTGCTATTTTGCTATTTAAACTTTTTCCATTTTGATGATTATATTGGTTGTTACATTTGGATCCCTCATTCACTATGTATCTTAAAATGTTGGCATTCACCTAGCTATGAAAATAATTGCTAAATTTTATTGCACTTTGTGTTAATTCCAGCACAATCATTGCATTTGAAGGTTTGACTATGCATGTTATAGGTGGGCACTCTCACTAGTATCCCAATTCAAACTTTGCATTGTCCATCGAATTCTATGCAAGTTGGGATTATACTTGTGTTTGTTTTATATATTTCTAGCTTTTTGGAACATTGAATATATATTAGACATGATGTTTTTGATTCTTATAGCCTATTTTAGTTTGAATCCATCAAACATTAGCTTGGGAGTTGTTGGATTGATTATTCTATTAAAAAACACAATTATAGGTTAAAAATTGACCAAAAAAAGAATGCTTTGGGTGATTGAATTACCTCGTTGGATGACAATTCACGAGTGAAATCTCCTCCCCTCAACCTAAATCAGCTCCTCCAACAATCCCAAGCAGTTAACTTGCTGCAAAATGCTCCAATTGGCCTTCGTTTTCGCGTTCTTGATTGTTAAAATGGGCCGCGGGTTTCGGGCATGTGCATTTAAATTTTTTTTTGTTTTACAAGTCGCGTACCCGTTTTATAACTACATATCGCGAGCGCGTTTTGTAGTTATATAACGCATACGCGATATGGCTTTCTATCCTACATGTCCCGTGACATGTCAGGCTCGGGTTGAACCATACCAAGTGCTATGTAGCAAAACCTTGATGTATTTTTTGGTAACGTGATCTTGTTTTTGAAAACTAGGATTGCATGTAAAAGGTCCATCAACTTCTTGCACACACCCTATAATGTCACAAAATTAATAATACTAAAATTACAAAATGATTGATGCAAAACCAACACCAAAATAACACATGAGAGACTAAATAAACGAGTAAAGATGTTAATAATAAGCTAAAAAAAAATCAAAAAATGTTTACAAGGCATTGATGATAAAGCATCACAAAACAAAATCTAGAAAAATGATAAATAAGTATAGTTATTTAATTTATGGTTTGAATACATACATATCAATGTGAAAAGTATATATGCTTATCTTTTTTCAATTTAGAAAAAGTATATTAGGCATTCCATCCCAAATTTTAAAATATAAAAACTTATAAATATAATAAAATATAAAAACATGATATTAATATCACAATTTCAAAATAAAAACTTATAAAACACAAAATAAACCATTAAATTTAACTCTTTCTTGAAAAAATAAAATGAAAATAATACCCTGAGCAATCAGTCAACCCATGTTGATAAATGTGGGAATTATAATAGCATAAAATTATCGATATCCGCGCAGGTGAAATCTTGCGATAAACAAGGGCCCAGAAGGAAATACTGAGGGAGGTTGATACTAAGTATTATCGATCTGAGTAGGTCAGTTCAACAACACTGATCGCCGACCTGCCCTCCCTTAGGTAGATAATAGTCAGTCTGCACCTGCCTTGGTATTCACCTGTGGCAACAATATAAGATGGTCCAAGGGATCTGCATACAGATAAAAAGCAATGGCGGGTACGAAACCCTAAGAAAAATATATCTTTACAGTAACATCGTGTAGTCTTTTTAAAATAGGTAAGATTGACGGAACCTACTCGAATATCTGTGCAGCCGCTTTTAAGCTGTCTCAGACACAATATTGACAGCAATATGCTGTGAATCTTGGATGGTGACGTCAACCATTATGCTCGGAGGAATCCATGTGCCCATATTCACAGGAAAATTGCTAATAATATCATTGGACATACTGTCAACAATGGCAGAATTTTCCATTTAAAAACGGCCAGTGAAGTCATATTTTCTTAACGAAAGCTCGTGCAGTCTCTTGCTTTCGATCTTCGCCATTAAAAAATGATGTTTTCATTAACAAAATTACATTTGAAGCAACAAAAAGGAATGTACAGGTGTAAAGTTTATAGCACTCTCCCCAGCCAAATCATAAAGTTGATATATTAGTTTTCAATGCCCATACACTACCGCCAGCGCTATCTCTCATCGCTTCACAGGGATATTTTTTAAATACAGTGGAAACCAATGCCATGGGGACGATATACAACTTGATTATTCAAAAAAAAGTTTAACTTTCTTCATTCACAAAGAATTTTACGTATAAGGCATTGGTTTTTCTGTGTACAATGAAACATTTGAGGATAATCTCTCACTCTTAATATATTAATAAAACTGTACTCAAATCCTGTTTGTCAAAATATTGATAATACATACACATTAAACCATAAACAGAGTTCATACGATGAGTTAATTTATTATTAGAAAGTTATAAGACTAAGAATTAGAAGGCAGACACAGCAGAGTTCATAGGCTCACAAGGAATGGTCAAACCAATTCAATTGATTATTGTGAAAAAATTACAATATATAGGTGTAGCAAACCAACACCTAGATCCGTAAGAAGTGGATCTGAAACCTCTACATACTAAGTATGGAAAGTACACATCAACCCTAAACCTAGATACTCCGCAAGCATTTCTACATTATTCCAACATACCCCTTAATGTAGAAATGGATTTTCTACAACACCTAATTTCTGCCTAAGGATCTCAAAGTGAATCTTGCCAACAGGTTTGGTAAATATGTTAATGACATTATCACTTGTGTTACAATAAATAAGTTTCATTTCCTTAGACTCAATCTTTTCTCTGATAAAATGATGTTGCAGTTCAATGTGTTTTGTCCTTGCATGATAAACAGTGTTGTGTGCCAATTTAACTGCACTTTGATTATTACAATGTACTTTTGTGGGTTCTGTTTGCTTTTCTCCAATGTCTTCAAGAATCCTCCTCAACTAGTCAGCTTCACGTGTTGCACTAGACATGGATTTGTATTCAGCTTCTGTGGATGATAGAGAAACAGTTGGTTGTTTCTTGCTACTCTATGATACGACTCCAGATCCAATGTTGAATGCATATCCTGTAGTAGATATTCTGTCATTTGGATTTCCTTCCCAATAAGAATAAAAAAAACCTGTCAATTGAACATCAAACTTATCAGTGTATAAAAGACCAAAGTTCATTGTCCCTTTCAGATATCTAAGGACTTTCTTTGCTACTATCGAATGGCTATCATTTGGTTTAGCCATAAACTAGCTCAAAATGTTGACTACATATGATATATCTGGTCTTGTGGTAGTGAGATAATTAAGGCTTCCCACCAACTGTCAATACAAAGTACCTTCTGCATCCTTTGCCATCCATCTTGACTGCATAACTTCGCATTCTGTTCTAAAGGAATTGCTAATACTTTGCAATCACTCATGTTGAACCTATTCAATATTTCCCTTACATACTTACTTTGAGTGATCATTGTTTTGCCAGATTCTCTCCGAACTTCAAGTCCCAAACAATAATGTGATTCTCCGAGGCCTTTCATTTCAAAATCTTGTGAGAGTTGATTTTTAATTTCTATAATCAACTTACATGCATTCCCTGTAATGATGAGATCATCTACATATAAAGATATCAAACAAATATTTTCTTCCTTATCTTTCTTCATGTAAAGGTTAGGATCACTTTTGCTTTTAACTAAATCTTTATGATTAAAGAAGGTATCAATCTTTATGTACCATGACCTAGGAGCCTGTTTTAATCCATATATAGCTTTCTTTAGTTTACATACAAGATGTTCCTGACCTTTCTGTACAAAGCCTTCAGGCTGAACTAAGTAGACTTCTTCTTTTAAATCACCATTTAGGAAAGCAGATTTTACATCTAATTGATGGATTTTCCATTTATGTGCTCTCGCTAATGCAACCAGAATTCTAATTATGTTTAGTTTTGCTATTGGTGCAAAAGTATCTTCAAAGTCAATTACCTCCTTCTGTGTATAGCCTTTTGCTACTGGTCTTGCTTTAAATCTTTCTATGCTACCATTTGATTTAAGCTTATATTTAAACAACCATTTACAGCCTATGGGTTTCTTATCCTCTCATAACTCAGTCAATTCCCAAGTCTGATTTTTCATAGTTGAGTTATATTCTTCATTCATTGCTTCAACCCATTCTTCTTTATCTTTGGCTTGTTTGTAATTCATTGGTTCACTGGTATTCATTATATTAGACATTAGAGCATAATCATTGTACCTTGGAGGGGGACAAATCTATCTTGTTGACCTTCTTAGCATTAAATTACCTGTAGGGGTTCCATCCATAATCCTTCTGCTTTCTATTGTGTCTTCCTCTGAACTTGTAGAAGTACTCATTTTGCTTTTGCTTCTTTCATTGCTACTGCTGCTGCTATTCTATTCCTCCTGCTTCTCTTGTGGCTCTTCCACTTCCTGCTCTTGAACTATTGAGTTTAACTTGACATATTCATCATTGTTAGTCACACTATGCCCTTGTTCTATTTTGTTACTTCCATCTTTATGTTCATGCAACACCACATCTCTACTAGCAATTAATTTATGAGTGCTAGGATGAAACAACTTATAGGCTTTGTGATCATTGCAATACCCAACAAAGACACATTCAAGTGATTTAGCATATAGTTTCCTCCTATCATCTTTTGGTATGTGGGCAAATGCTTTATAACCAAAGATTTGTAGATGCTTAACTTGTGGTTTATATCCATTGAAAACCTCAAATGGTGTTTGAAATTCTAATTTCTTTGTCGGACTGATATTTTTCAAATATACGACAGTATTCACAGCTTATGCCCAAAAACCATTCTAAATTTGCTTACCTTGTAGCATGTTCTGTGCACATTCAACTAGTGTTTTGTTCTTTCTCTCTGCTATCTCATTTTGCTGAGGAGTGTGCAATACTATAAACTATTGTTGGATGCCATTCTCCTTACAGTATTTCTTGAAAGCTCCAGATACGTACTCTCCACCATTGTCGGAACTAAGAATTTTAATGCATTTTTCTGGCTGCTTTTCGATCATGGTTTTGAACTCCTTGAAGTATTCAAATACATATCCTTTCCTCCTTATGAAGTACACCCATGTGTATCTAGATCTATCATCAATAAATGTCAAAAAATATGATGCACCTCCTAAAGATCTAGTTTGCATAGGTCCACATAGGTCTGTATGAATTAATTCAAGGAGACCAGTTTGCCTCTTTTCTTGATGTGCTGGGAATTCATTTTGATGTTGTTTGCAAAGTGCACATGCACTACATTCTAAATGTTCATTCTTTTTTACAGGAAGACCTTCAACCATAGATTTCTTTTGAAGTAATACAAGATCATGGTGGTTATTATGTCCATACCTCTAGTGCCAAAGTTCCTCTGTGGTGATTACGGTGGATGCAAGTGCCTAATGACCGTCTTTGCTCACATCCAGCTTGTACATTCCTCCACATATTGAACCTGTAGCAACGATCTTGAAGTGGTTTCAAATGTATTTGATATGGCACTGGTACTTGCCAAATTCTACCTTCAGGTCATTCTTGGTTATGGTTGAAACAAATATTAAATTTTTCTTAATTTCAAGCACATACATGACATTATGAATCTGTCTCAATTGACCATTAGATAATTTTAATTTTATTATTCCATAACCCCGCACTTGGTGTGACCTATTATCTCCTAAATACATACGAGTGCCATCATTTTTCTCATTTTATTCATCGAACCATTCTCTCTTACAAGACATATGTGCAGTTGCACCTAAATCTATGAACCATGCATTCTCATCGTCTGTCTCAATAGACAGAGCATCTTCAGAAATAAATAATCTCATATTTTTAAAATCATTAATTTCAGAGGTGTCTATATTTGCAAAATTTCCATTGTGACTTCCATTGTAGTTTCTATCAGGGATGATTTTAAGGAACCATGATTATTTAAAAGTGTATAAATGTTGACGAATCTTACCATTCTTAAAAGGCCATATATATAATGATTGGCGATATTTTTCAGAAATATTTTAATTTCCAAGGATTTTATATCGTTTATATAATAATTTGGCAATTTTTAAGGTGAAAAAAGTTTACCCCATTAAAATTGGGCGAAACAAGGCTTCAAAAAATGAAAAATGGCGAATCATTTTTTGGAGAAAAACCCTTAAAAATAGCCCAATGGGCTAAATTTTGCCCCTAAAATTATCCCTGGTTTCTATTTCTATATAATTTCTTCTGATAATGATTTCTATTAAGGTGTCTTGGTTTGCCCCAATGATGACCATCTACATTATTTCTACCAGAATCAGTCTAAGCAATACCTTTGTGTTTTTGATGAAATATGCCTCTGTCTCCATTCCATTGTTTGCTTCTGTCTCGATTCCATGGTCTGCTCCATGGTTTGCCTCTGTGTAGATATCAACCTCTTGCAATCAGTGCTAGGTCTGAACCTCCATCATCCAGATCATAGTTCTTCATTCGTTCTTCTTCTTGGATTAGAATCCTTGTAAGTTCTTCAAAATTTGGGGATTTCTCTCCGCTGCAAGTGCTGAGATAAACACTTTATAGTCTGGCAGTAAGCTGTTTAGAGTGACTGTTACTAAGTCAAAACTTTCAACAACTTCACCTATGTCACCCAATTTATCACTGAGTTCTTTAATACGAGAAATAAATTTGCTTACCCCTTCATTAGCCTCCATCTTAATTGACAACAATTTGGTTTTGAGAAACAAAACCCGATTTGCATCGGTTGTTTGATATAGGCCTTTGAGCATGTCACATGTTGCCTTGGATGTCATACAGTTTTTGATATGTGGAATGATGTTATCTTTGATAGACATCCTCAAAGTCAATTTTGCTTTTAGATCCCACTTATTCCAGTCCGGAAGCAATGTGGCAGTTGCAGGCCTCGGCTCATCTCCAATCACAATTGATCACGCATTAATGGATTCAAGCATAGTCATCATCTTAAATTTGCAATTTACATATTTTTCACCGTTTAATTTGGATGCTTCATTGATATAAGTGTCAACAAGAGGTGGATTTGCCATTTTACCTCGTTTCGGCTGATCTTGAGAGCTAATCTTTATACAACTAGAGAAGAAAATTGAGAACCGCACCTATGACAAAAGGAACAGGCGTTTCTAGGGGCGATGCCGTAAATCGGTGCAAGGACTGGCTTGAGCACCGCTCTTCCACCTCACCACTTCAGCATTGCCACCGCCCTTCTCTTTTGGTGGACAAGCGGTACCACCGCTCTTCTTTTGGAAAATTGGTGGAGGAACCACTCTTCCTCTTCAACCTATAAGCGGTGCCATGGATAGAGAAATTTTTTTTATCGAAGAAAGCAAAAAAACAATCTTTCTGCTCACCTCAACACTGATAAAAAAAAAAAAATAGTGGTACAGCTTGCAACTATTGCACCGACGATCTTCCTCTATGGGCTCCACGTCCTCACAGACTCTTAGATCACAGGCAATAATTAAATTGATCACAGGATCTTCCACTGACGATTTACTCTTCACTTCAACATGATCTCCGTGCTTCACATCTCTCCACAGTGATCTTCACGCTTCTCCTCGCTTTGCAGTGGACTCATGACTTCCTCAATGCAAAGGCGATCACTTGAGGTGGGAACCTTTTTCAGGGTTCAGTGTTAAAAAAAATTCCATGCTTTGCAGTTGGTGGTGGACTCATGCTTATCAGCAGCAATCTCCACCACACAACAGGTTCCAATGGCAATCTCCTTTGAGTGGCCTTCTCCTTCGATGCTTTTCCTTCACAATTCCACTGTTGAACTCTTCTGTGTGGAGATATTCACGCCAATACTCATGAGAGCATCAAACAACAATGGTGAGAAAAAAAAAACTACCTTCTCACAGCCCAGCTTCTCATATCCTTCAGTAGCAGCTTCTTCAGGAGCGGCAGCTCTACTTCACGGTGATGACACCGATTCCAAGAGAAGATTAAAAAAAATTGGCCTCCCTCAATGCTTACGCTCAGCACTCACTTGGAGCTCTAATACCAACTAAGAATTAGAAGGAAGACAAAGCAGAGCTCATAGGCTCACTTACACAAGGAATGGTCAAACCAATTCAATTGATTATTGTGAAGAAATTACAATATATAGTTGTAGCGAACCAACAGCTAGATCCATAAGAAGTGGATCTGAAACCTCTACATATTAAGTATGGAAAGTACACATCAACCCTAAACCTAGATACTCGGAAAGCATTTCTACATTATTCCAATAGTAAGTACTTTTAAACTTGGTGTCAACCACAACTAGTTGTTATTTCAGTTATTTGTGCGTTATTACTTTGTTCAAGTAAACAATAAAATTCATAACAAGAGTTAATTTATTATTACAAAGTTGTAAGTGCTTTTAAACATGTTGTCAACCACAACTCATTTGTTATTTCAGTTATTTGTGCCTTATTACTCTGAAGTAAACAATACACATAGTTATTTGTGCGTTATTACTCCGAAGTAAACAATAAACAAAGTTTATAAGATGAGTTAGTTTATTATTAGAAACTTGTAAGTGCTTTTAAACATGTTGTCAACCCCAACTCATTGTTATTTCGCTTATTTTATTTTTGTTATTTAGTTGTTTAATTAGGGGACGAGTCCCCATTTATTTCTTGGATTTAGTAGTTTTTGGCTATTAATTTTTATGGAATTTTTAAAATGTGCAAGCATATTTCTAGGTCTTAGAGAGTGTGGGTGTTTGGGGTTTTCATGTGAGGTGATTTCATTTTTGTACTTAAAATAGCCCAACAAACAACAAAAGTTACAATATTTTGTGAGTTAAATTCACATTCGCTGAAAATCAACCGGAAAATCAAAATCATCCCCTAGTTAGACATCTTCTTTCAATCATTTTGCTTATTTGGTTACATTCCTGTTTAATCTTCTATTTCCTCATAATTAAAACCTTCATTGTTCTTAGCTAACAATTTCAAATTTGTAAATGGAAACATCATCATTGGTACCAGATTGCTAAAATAATTAAAACAAACAACATAAACTTAACATATTAAGGTTGGTGTCGGAATATTGATGTCATGCCAAAATATTAAAAAATATATGGAAATTTTATTTATTATTATAAAAATAAAATTATCTAATATTACGATTATGGTTAAATTTGACACTAAATTGATATATATAAGACATTTTATTTATACCAAAAGAGATTTTATAATTGTAAGGGAGAAAACAAATGTTGTTAATCATTAGCATAGATCTATTTAGATTGATGAACCAACTATATAGATCCAATTTATATGTGTGTGTTTTTAATATCTTAAACTCAAGAAATTTAATCATTTTTTCTCTTTATAAATCACAGTTTAAGTTTTTTATGAATTTTTTTAATTACTTTTCATAATTTTTTTTATCTATTAACATTGATTTTATTATTATTATTATTATTAGGTAAAGTTAGATTTTAAGTTACAACATTAATTTTTTTTTCGTAATTTATTAAGTTAGAGCAACTAAGTGCAATTAAATCTACTTAAAATTTAAACATTATATAACTAGCAACAACCATATTAATAAAATTAATATGTTTTGATAATGTATTTTCCTAATTTTTTATTGTTTTATATTTTATTTATTTGATACAAAGTGCAGTTATCACATGAGCTATTTTCGATTTTTTTATAATTGTTAATTGTCAATTTTGAACAACCCTCATAAAATAAAATTAGAGAGTACCCTTGTCTCATTCTCTTTCATAAATAAAAAAACATAACATAAATAATAATCCACCTCAAAATTCTAAGATATATACACTTTTCCTGGTAAACATATTTTCCGCCACAATTAACTGTCATGTTCTTGCCATGACAATCCACACTTGTTTATTTCGATAAATATACCAATATATACCAATACTAGTAGACACCACACTCAATTGAAATGAACTTTAAGCACATGCCGTTGTTTAAATGACACTCCAATCAGTCTATAAAATAAAATGATACGATTAAGATGGGATCTAGATTGTATTTGTGGAACGTTGTAACAGGTTGAGCAAATTGCTAAGTGGGTCTTTAAAATTTGAATTTGGTAAAACAGTAGTTGCTCATTAAACATGCCAGAGCCAAAATCGTATACATACTGTGTTGATCTTTCAGGTCAAAATCCAAATATATATATTTTTAATCCATATTGTTCGAAATTCTGATATCAGATGTGATCTAGATGAATCATGCTTGGCAGGGGCCATATTGTCCTTAATTTTGCTTTTAAAAAATGAGTTGTGTATTACTCAAAAAAAATTGCAAGAGTGATGGGGTGCCATATTCATGTGCATGAGAAGGTTCCACTCAAGGTAGTGGATGAAGAGGTGTCTATGCCGATTCCCTCCATGCCCCTACCAGAACCGCTACTTGACCACGATGATCTTAACTTTTTTATGGCCTCTAACCAGGAGTAATCTGAAGCATGTAGTTATTTCCAATCAAAGGGATCATCTTGTATTTCATTCACCAAATGCTTACTAAGAAGGCCTTTAACAAATGGATTAACAAATGGACTTTGTTGAAATGGGAAGCCAAAGGGAGGGATATAGTTGAACTCCTATTGGGGTGGGGAGTGAAGTATGATTGCCTCTTGTTTAACTCGGAAGTATTTGTTCACCATGTTTACAATTTGGTACTTGGTACATTGCAAGAAAGTTTGCCTTTGTGCAATCATGGAGGGAATATTTTAACCTTGAAGATGGTGGTCATGCTAACTATATGTTTTATATAGAATTTCTTGGTACCTTTGCAGACACGTGCTCATTTATGGATCTGTTTGCACATCGGTATGGTAAAGTCTTTATTCTAATGGTAAAGTTTCTAATGCAGAAACTTTTGTTGTTTCGGACAGTTTGCACTACCGATGGAGTCTACCAGTAAATAGTCCACACCATGAACTTATCGAATGCATGTTTTGGTTGTCATACTCATGACCACTTTATTCACGACAATCCTCACCATCAAGCTAGGATTGCGGAAGGTACTAGGGAGGGAGCACTAGCCACAAGTCCAATTTTAGAATCAAAGGTCACCTCTATGGCCTCAAATCTTGGGATGGGTAGTAAAAGTTCTCAGGGTAAAGGCATTGGTGTTGATGGGTGTAGATTGGGTGTCTAAAAGATATACACATGTACATGCATAGGTGTGGGCTCTGGGTTGGGCCCACATACAACTTTAGGGTTAGGCTCTGGAGGAGAAGCACAAGAAGACAATAGGGGTGATGAGCCCAAGATATGTGGTTCCACTGAGGGCCCTTTTCCTTCCATGGTGGTTGCCTAGCATTTCTTGACCAAGAGGCATAAAGATAAAGGCTAAGGCATGTTGGATCGACATCAATGGTATGGAAGTTGAACAAGTATTACATAAAAAATCCTCCAAGTGGAAGCTAATCTAGTCTTCCCCAACGTAGATGGACAAATTCGCTAGTAATATGAGTATGTAGTGAAAGTCCTATAAGGATAAGATCATTCATTTAGTGGATGCACCACACATGCCTAAGGGATTTGAGATGAGCAATCGTTAATGTATCGTCCTTGGCCATCATCTTCTATTGGAATGAAGGTGTCTTTAATCTCTTGGAATGTGAGAGGGATGATGATTCCCAATTGCAAGCAATGTGTACAAAGTGTTTTATAACATTTTTGGTTGGACATGTGGTCACCATGTGGTCTTCTTGCAAGAGGTCAAGTGAGCAAGATTTGACCTAAAAAATAGGATGAGTTATTACTAGAATGGATGTATTTGTGACTCAAAGCATTGTTAAGTGATTGGAGAGGTATTGATAGCTATTTTTTCTTCCTCATAGAGTTTGGTAGTCACCTCAAGGTCATACCCAGAGGAGGAGTGTTCCTAGCTTACCCTCGTGATTGGAGTTTGTGTTTTTTATGTCCTAAATTCTATCTTTAATAGAGGTCAGTTATGGGATTGGATGGCATCTTCTTTACTAGTAGAAAAGCGGATAATCGACGAAGACCTTAACATGTTTGAGTGCAATGGAGATAGACGTAGTGGTAGGGTTCCAATGATCAATGGCTTGGAAAAACAAGTTTGGTGTAGATGTAATGATGCATTACAAATATTCTACCCCAACTAGAAGAAAAATGGGTTGGATTATTGTGGGTGGTTTATTTGGAAAAAATACAGAGAAGGTCCAGACTAGGTACAAGCTTAGATAAATAGATTCTATAGACCTAGAGACAGGGTTGTGTTATTAGGAAATATTTGGCCCATGGATGTGTTGTTGAATGTCACTAGCTTGGATCATTTGTTAATTTGGTTAGTGATCTTTATAGGCATAGTTGTGGATGCTCCTATGACTTCGATTTTTAAAATGAATGTGTCACATCTTGAGTCAGTTGAATTTCAAGCCCTTGTTTTAAGGGTGTGGAACCTTTCTCCCAACCCTATGGGGATCTAGGGTTTGATTTTCTGCTGGGAGGAAGCAATGCATCTCACTATCAAGTTCATGGGGGGTTTGGGTACGATGATAGCCCATTAGAGGAGGAGGGAGCTATGGTAGGCTTGAGAGAGGATAGAGGAGGTTCATGTCTTTATAAAGAGGACATCCATAATGTCACTCTTCAAGAGGACACAACGAAGTTAAAGGTGATATTTAGATGAGGGGAGGAGTACATTGCACAAGGAAATAGGGTTTTCTCAAGGATACAGTGTATTCATGATGAAGGATACAATGGAGAGGGTGCTTGGGATTCGTAGAGTGGATGGCTCCCTTGTTGAGGATGCGATTTAGGTTCATAACATTTTCAATGATCACTTCAAGGATATATTTGCACCCTATATCTTGATTAATGGTGTTTTCATAGCTTGAGATGCTTGTTATAGAGTTGTTCCTCACAAAGTTTTTATTAACGGCGAGGATAGATTAGAGTAGAATTTGATGCAGGAAAATATTCATGCAACTCTTATGTTAGTGAACAATGACAATGTCCAAGGTTGGAATTTCTACCACTTGAGTTTATAAGTCCACATGGGACTGTATTGAGGATAAATTCTATTGTCTAGAAAATTATGTATTTTCTTCTAGTTTTCATTTTGAGACTCCTTAATACCAGGAGCTCATTAAGTTTATCCCCAAGAATGGTGCGTGTGGTTCCATTGTTGGATGACATCCCATCACCTTATCTCTATGGTGTAAGGGATTATGGAAAAGCATTTGGCTATGAGGGTGAAAGTAGTGGGTAGGCATGTTGTGCAGTACGAGCATAGACATTTTCTGCAAGCAAGACTCATTTTGGACATGGTATTTTTGGTTTGAGTGTCTATGGAGTGGATGAGGCAGACATGCCGACGGTGTATGATGCTCAAAATTTATTTTTTTTAGTCCCATTATTGGGTGGTTTGTTCCTTCACTGCAGAGATGCTGAAATGCTTGGGGTTTAGATCATTATGTTGTCCAATGGTTTTTCAATTTTTTCTGTTAATAAGGCCCTATACCCTTGGATCTCTCTCCATCATTCTATTATACATGGGTGCCCCTTGGCACCATTATACTTTTACCTATTGACTATAGATGATTTTTTGTACTTATTGGAAGCAACATGGATTTCTAGGTAGATTAGTGGGATTTATTTTCTAGATGGTTCGAAGATGGTCAGTAATTATGTTGCAAATGACTCCCTTGTTTCTATTAGTGTTGACGAGGCTTCAGTGGGTAAATATTTCTCATGTGTAGACAACTTTTGCAGGTTTTCTAGAGCCATTTTCAATCCACACAAAACAAAATTTTGGTTGATTATATATCTTGGACTTCTAAGGCATGGTTGTTTATTTGCTTGGGGGTGATTGTACGATATCTTGGTATTCCAATTGAGATAGGTTTTTCTCTTGTATCTATGTGGCATTAGTGCTTTTAGAAGCTGCAGGTATGACATCATAAGGATATTCCCTTTGTGTGGAAGTTGATGGTTGTTGGGTGCATTATTCAGGCCTTACATATGTATTATGTGTCTTGTTGGTTTTCGGTTAGGGCTTTGTTCAGATGAATTGAGCAAATTTTGACATCCTATCTTTGGACAATGCATAGGGACGGGTGGGGGGATATGGGTAGAGGTCTCCCCCTAGTTGTGTGGGATGTTTGCACACTACCCAATGATGAGGGGCATTTAGTCTTGATTGATGTGGTAGCGCAAAGCAATATTTTGGATACCAAATGGGTGGTGTAGTGTCTTGCAGATCAAACACCTTGGCAAGTTATCTTCAGGCATCGGGTTATGTAGATACAACATTTAGATAGGGTGTGTGGTAGGTTTGGCTTATGCGACATCATCTCTTCCATTTAGATAGTGTGTGTGGTAGGTTTGGTTCGGAAGCACCATATCTTCCATTGGTGAGACCTTTGGGACTCTAAGGCCCACTCATGGAAGGAGTGTAGATTTGTTGCTTAAGAGTTCGGGTTGTCAGCCTTGGATCACCCATTGATCATTGAGTTGTCAGAATGACTGTATCTTCTATTGGTGAGGCCTTTGGGACACTAAGGCCCACTCATGGAAGTAGTGGAGATTGCTTGCTCAGGAGTTTGAATTGTTGGCCTTGGATCGCCCCTTGATCATTGAGTTGTTTTCCTTCCTTCCAAAGTCTAATTTGTTTAATATGAACATTGGGATGCATGGGCCCTTTTGGAGGGATTCGAAACAGAGCATTGACCCAATGTTGTTATGGTATGATTCTTGTTGTATGTATCCATTCTTCATTAGAGTAACGCTCTCTTTCCAGTGCACAATGCGAGATGGAAGTCATCTAATACAAAGGCTTGGTGGGTTTATAGGTTGCACAATGTTTGGTTGGTGTGGCTTCCTACAAGTTGTGTTTGTTTTCTTGGGTGGTAATTTATTAGGGGTTCCCATCCAAGGTCACATTGGTTGAGTCTGGATTTTAAGATGGTCTTTGCCTAGAGTGTCAAGAGGTGCAACATCCAGATCTATTCTTGAACACGCTCTATTGGAGAGCTTCTTTATTTGGAGATTACTATTCCCTCATGTGGGAATCACTTTCTAGTTTGTGGCATTGTTTGTGTATTTTGGTTTTATTCCTGTGTAGAAAACTAAAATGCAATTATGCATTTTGAGCAAGAATGTAACTCTATTTTTGTCTTTATTGTTTTTTTTAACCTCAAAGTTGCAATTATGTATTTGTACAATATAGTAGCTATAATTTTGCCTTTATTACTCTTTAGAAAGATGAGGTTGGCCATTAATTATTAACGAAAAACACTTTCTTAATAAAAATTCAATTTGGATCTTATTTTACATTCTGGTTTTATTTATGATATAGTAAACTTTAAAAAGAAAATAAGATAAGCACTCTATATAACTCTTTATTTCTGATTTAATAAGCTTTAAAAGGAAAATAAGATAGGCACTCTATATAACTCTCGGTGTTAACTCTTTGATTGTAAACAGAGAACTGTCTTCACCCATGCTACCGTATTTACTTCAAACTATATCTATGGTGGGTGCGGCTTATCCCTGCAGTGCAGTCAAAATCCTTCATCTTCACCCCAGGGGCCAGCACGTCAGTCCTCGAATCTAATCACGCTTTTGCTGGTAAAAGGTGGAAAGGTGCCCATATCTGCAAAATTCCTTTTTGCATTCTTTATGCAAATTTGCTTTTTCCTTTTGTATTCTTTGAGACAATGCCGTGTCGTCGGTGCCATATTTTCTTTGATTGGGGTTTTTTCTTTTAATAACTTTTGACTGGAGTCTTTATCCTTTTCCGAATGCAAACACGTACCAACCCACTATAACGAATCTAAATAATTATTACCTCGTGCACGCCAACTGAGGCAGCAACAACCAAGATATGGACTATATTCAAACAAATTCTACCTTATGCACTATATTCAAAAAATTCTACTGAATATATTCAACGTCTTTGACACTAAAACCCTCGAAGTTTCCTGTCGCAAGCTTTTGGCTGCACTCAAAACAGATAACAGATATACATTGTTAGAATACCAAGTACTGCTGTCTGAAAGTTTGCCCCTTTGGTTTGTCAATGGCTGATCAACGGGCGGGTAACTGCAACATCGACATTTCAATGAACGACCCAGAAAAATGTGCGAGTGAATGTTCTGAAAAATCAAATGTCTTTAGAAGGTTGAACAAAATCCCAAAGCTGAAGCTCATTTTAGGCAAATTTGCGACTGATGTTTGGCAGTTGGGCAAAGATGACCCTCGAAGAGTTATACATGCAATCAAAGTAGGGCTTGCATTGTCAGTGGTATCTCTGTTCTATCTCATGGATCCATTGTTTAAAGGCCTCGGTGATAATGCCATCTGGGCTATCATGACTGTTGTGGTGGTTTTTGAGTTTACCGCAGGTAATTTGGATTCTTTCTTAATCTTCAAGGTTTGTGCTGATGATCCAATTAATTTTTAGGCTGATATTGCCTTAGATCTATACAGTTTGCATTATGTTTGGGATTAATGTTTTGAGTGAGGTTATATAGCTTCTTGGCCTAGCATTGGATTATTGTAACAAGAAAATGACTTAAAATGTCTTTATTTGAACATGCAAGAATAAATTTTGCATGCCAGTTTGAACTTTGTGTGGTCCAATATCTTATTGCAGGTGCTACTTTGAGTAAGGGCATGAATAGAGGAATCGGCACAGTGCTCGCAGGCTCTTTTGGTGTATTAGTTGGGATCATAGCAGATATTTTCGAGCCTAAAGGAGAGGCCATCGTTATTGGCGTTTCATGCTTTATTTTTGGTAGGGCTATATGCTGAAGCAATTTTCATATATGGAAGAAAATAATAAATTTTATTTAAAAATAGGATGAATATTTATAGGTTATGGATTACTTTTGTTTATAAGTAGTTGTAATTATCAGTTATCATTCACATTTTTTTATTTAATAGATTGGTTGCCAGTGCAGTTTATCTATGCATTAGCTTCAAGATATCTATACATTATACTTGTTTCATCCTCTTACAATTTAGAAAAAACATACTTATTACTCAACTCTAAATTCTAAAATATAAACACAATGTAATTACAACTTTTAACAACATTATCCATTTTACTATAATTAGGTATAAATAAGTTTTTGAATTTCTGTATTTCAACATGAACTTCTTACCTCTCATCTTTCTGAACTCCTGATGATGTTCCAAGTGGGGGACCTAAAAGCATAGTAAAAAAAAACCTTATTTAAATATATATATATATTATTTAAAAATTTATATAAGGCTCCAAGTTCAAGAACTTCAAGTGCTTTTCTCTACAAGCATATTGAGAATTAGGTCAGATGAGTTATTCTTGTTCTTTGGATTAGGTCAGGTCAGATGAGTTATTCTTATACTTTGGTTTACTTTGGTTTTTCTGAGTAGATTGAAGAGGTAATCGGCAAAATAGTGCCTACTTTTCCCACCTTTTCAAATGTCCTTCCTCACAACATGTTGTATGTCGATTATCATCACATCACATTTGTGTTCATGTTGTAATAGTGTATGTCTTTTGTAATTTTTCTGGTTCTAATTATTTTGTTAGAGTATTGGTACAATATTAGCATTTTTGGAATATAAAAAATGTGGGCTAACCTTCATTTTGATAAGGTTTTGTGTTGGGTTTTAAATGTTTATCAACATTTGTAGAACCTTACAAATTTTGGGGTGAGATTTAGTTGCTATCCCATTCTGCTCATTTTTGTCTGTATGTATGTGATTAGGGTACTCACTGGGTGTATAAGTTGGATGTATAAGTGCGTATAATCAGCATGAGTGAGGGCGAGAGAAAAGTTGGAATTGGTATGGATGATTTAACAACAATTCCTTTGCATTTTACAGGCGCAGCTGCAACTTATTGTCGCTTTTTTCCAAAAATAAAGCGCAAATACGATTATGGCGTCCTGATTTTCCTCCTCACTTTCAACATGATAGCAGTCTCAGGATACCGCTTCGACAACGGGTTTCATGTTGGTCACGAACGAGTTTCTACGATAGGCATCGGATTCGCCATTTGTATCATGATAAGTTTATTGGTTTATCCAATATGGGCAGGCGAGGATCTTCACCAGTCCATTGTGAAGAAGATTGAAGGATTGTCAATTACCATTGAAGGTAGGTCAATTAAGGAAAAGTTGTATACCTTAGCAGCTATTGATAATCCAATAGTAGCTATACATATGATATCCCATCTTATGATTCATGGATATTGGATACAGGTTGCGTGGTCGAGTATTTTAAGGGCTCCCGCGCCCTAGAGGCAGACGAAATTCCAGAAGACGCATTCTGCAAAGGATACAGGGATGTGTTGGATTCTAAAACCAGTGAAGAATCCCTGGTATATATAATCACGTTTTGTTTCGTCTCTCAATAAACATAACCTATTTTATCATTAAGGCAACAGCTATAGATTGAACAAACCGCATGGCCCCGTTAACAGGAAATGGGCCTATTTTCAATTAAAACTATCGATCTACTCATTTGTTAGATTAATTTTTCAGGCAACTTTTGCTAGTTGGGAGCCGAGACATGGTAAATTCAGATTCAACCATCCATGGAGACAATATGTTCAAGTAGGAGTGATGCTACGTCACTTGGCATATTCTGTTGCTGCCCTGCATGCATGTCTCCGTTCAGAGATTCAGGTGATACCGTAACATTTATGATCCAGTCAATATTATCAATGTTCACTCTCGGCTTTATTTAATACCCCGTCCTCCTTTTTGTTTCAGGCACCTCGCATTAACTTAGCTGCATTCGAGAAACCATTCACGAAAGTGGGATACCAGGTAGCGCAATTACTAAAACTGTTAGCAGAGAGCTTAAGATGCATGAAGCAATGCCCTCCTTCACAAACCCTCATGGAGAGCCTCCACGATGCAGTAGAGGAACTCAATACGGCATTCCGCCTTCAGCCCAAACTGTTTCACTCTACACAGCAATTCTACAGTACATATCAAAATCATTCTACTGTAGAAACGATGAATCCCAATGAAAATCCCCCTAATATTGAAGCAAACCCAGATCATGAACCTATACAGATAATCAAAGATGCTGAGCAAAACCACATTTCTGATCAAGATGAACACAACTCCAGCACTGAATTGCCCTCAAAAGAACTGGATTCCTCTAGTAAAACACAGGACCTGGACGGTGAAAGGAAATATACTTCATCAACCAGTTGTCGTAGTTATATGAAAGGAACATCTGGTGTAGAATTTGCCGACGCACTTCCATTGGCTGCCTTTGGATTCCTTTTAATTGAGCTAGTTGCAAGGCTAGAACATGTCATAGAAGCTGTACACCAACTTGGAAAGCTTGCAGCCTTTGAACCTTATGATTGTACAGAGTTTGTGGCTGTGGGAAACCTTGAGGTAGTGTAATGAAGTCACACAACGTCGTTTATCATGTACTGCTTAGCTGAGATACTTCAAAGGGCCATGCCTACACACAGCGATTCAGATGTACTGCCTAGCTTAGATACTTCAAAGGGCCATGCTCGCGTACATACAGTGATTCACAGGAATATGGGAAAGGGGGAAACTATTTGTAGTGTGGGAATAGATACAAGTTTGATTAATTTTGTATTGGTAATTATATTTGAGTACATATATATTAATAAAAATATCAACATATTTGTATCATGTCAGCATTATTTATATTTTGTGGTGTTAATGTGGTGTTATTTTCACAACTTATATTTTTTACTATTAAAATGGTTTTATATTTTTGTCCTATTAAAATGGTCTTACTATACTTAGAATAGAGTAGCTAAATATTCTAAATACCAGTATAAAAAAGAATTAATAAAAATATACATTTAGACCCTTCATTGTTAAGAATCACCCATATTCATTAAAGAAAATTAATTAACATAATCCAGAAATCAAGAAGAAATAGTCCAAAATGTGGCATAACAATAGCTGGAAGAATGGCGAAAGAATCCCTTCAATTGTCCGGATTTTGAAATAACCTTGGAATATATCATCTAATAATTCTTACTGTGGATTGTATGGAATGATCTCAAAAACAAATATTAAGCGATCAAGAAAGAGAAACTTGTATATTATGAGAAGCCTTTCAATTATCGGATTTTGAAAAATACTTGGAATATATCATTTGATAATTCTTACTCTGGATTGTATAGAATGATCTCAAAAACAAATAAAAAAAAGACTTATATACTATGAATTTAACCGTTTTTATAGAAAAAAAATATACAAGAATCCATAGAAGCCTCTAGAAACCATAATTGAAACCTCAAATGACAACATGCTCTGCATAAGGAAAGGCAGTAAAAAATACCACAGCAAACATGTGTTACAAGAAACTTTAAGAAAATATTCCTGGTTGAAATTTAAATATATATATTGTTGGGGATAAGGATGTTTCCAACTGGAAAAATTAAGGCACACAATTCGGAAAAATTAAGGCACATAATTCACAAGGATCGAAGATAAATTTAGAAATAGTGACTATAGATACATGATTGCAATCAAATCTATATAACTTTTTGATGAGTTGATGATGAGACACATTGGTTGTTACATAATTCGGAAAAATTAAGGCACATAATTCACAAGGATCGAAGATAAATTTAGAAATACTGAGTATAGATACATGATTGCAATCAAATCAATATAAAAGTTTGATGAATTGATGATGAGACACATTGGTTGCTTGTAGATTATAGCTGCAATAATTAAAAAAGGCTGTACTTTATATTAAATTTGTGATAAATTGTAGATTATTGTTGCAATAATTTAAAAAATCTGTAGTTTATATTAAATTTGTGATGAAAGTATATTGTGTACATGTGTTATGGAATGAAGAATTGAACGAGGTCAAAGTTTTAAAAGAATTTGGATGTTGAGTCAAAGTTTTAAGAGAAAAAAAAGCTGTAGTTTATATTAAATTTGTGATGAAAGTATATTGTGTAAATGTATTATGGAGTGAGGATTTGAACGAGGTCAAAGTTTTAAAAGAATTTGGATGTTGAGTTAAAGTTTTAAGAGAATTTGAAAGTTGAGTCAAAACTTTGTTCACACTAAGTCTTATAATCCAAACATAAAAAAAAAACAATTAAAATGAAAGTAAGATGGACATGAATATTTAAAAAAAATGGAATTTTAGGTAAAGAGAGATGTGGATATTAAGGACAAACTATTCATGTTTACCATATGAATTTTTATAACATTAAATTTATAATAATTTGAATGTTTTCTTTATTTTATCTCTATTCTTTTGTTCTTAGTTGTGAACCTTGTTTTTAAAAATATTTACATTTATTCTTCCTTTTTTAGATTTCAAACTTTTTCTAAGGACATTTTTTACATATGAATTTTTATAACATTAAATTTATAATAATTTGAATGTTTTCTTTATTTTATCTATATTCTTTTGTTTTTAGTTGTGAACCTTGTTTTTAAAAATATTTACATTTAAGTTCTTCCTTTCTTAGATTTCAAACTTTTTTGACACTTAAGGGACAAGTCATGTTTATATAGGTGTTTATTAGTTATATTATTTTAACCTAGGATTAAATAGGAAAGCATGCTCCTCATAAATTCTACATGGCTAATTTTAAGCATACATATAAAAGGTAGAAATTAGGCTTAGAACTTTGTGTTGTTATCATTCTTCCACGATGCTAGACTTTAGGGGAAAGATCTTTCATGGTAGTAACTAAGAGGAAAAACAAGAGTTGATATTTGTTCATCTCAATTACCCTAAGAAACTTATTCTAGTGGAAGTGGTTCCCATGTGAGATAAGCATAGCCCTCAACCGAGGTCTATGGAGTCCCAAGATAGAGACTCCATGGCTAGCCTTTGGTAGAGCACTAGAAGGGAGTGGGGAAAACATGTGGGAATATGGTGAAGAGAAGGGTCCCATACCTTATGTTGTGTAGGCTAATGGGGGATGTGTGCTAATGAAATGGTACAACTATGGAGTGGGTTTCAGAGGATTTTATACATTGTGGCTAAGTAGTAGTCTTGGGGATATTCACCCTTGTGGATTGATATCCCAAGATCAGAGGTGGGCTTTGGCGTAGAAAGCGCTAGTGTGAAAAAGTGACTATGACTACAAATAATGTCCTTCCTTTGTAGCTAGTTAAAGGAATTTAAAAGACAAGTTTCTTAAATGTGTATGAGTTCCATGGTTGGTATTTGATATATGTAATTTTTTAATTTACTAATAATGGAAATTTCTATGTGCATGGATATAATGGACATGAAATGGATGCATTCATGATAGGAATGCTTGCATAATTTATAATGGTTATTTTGGTTAATTGATTGGTATATACATTTACTTTCTTTGTTAAAATTAATGGTATAGCAAGTCAATGGAAATTTTTAAGTTGGTACAAGAGATAGATTTTATATGTGGAAACGCATACTTTGTGGACCAAATAATGTGTTCATAGGATTCCTAGTACATTATAGAGTGGTATAAGAGTAGAAATATAAGTTAAGTCTAACATTTTTAGTACCCGATAACCTCAACAATGTTACTAGGGAGGATGGGTACATTACAATGCAAGTGAAATCTTTTTTACATCAAGTGACTACTCCACAAACCGTGAAATGTTCACTTTATAAATCCTTGGCATAGCAAATGTTCACTTTATAAATCCTTGGCATAGCATGTACGCTCATAGGATATTAAAGAAGATTTGAATTTCATAAGATATTAAAGTATCTCCCAAAAAAACTTATTTGTTGAACCCCCTACCAATACACCTTTACAATTAAAAAAAACACCTTATTTTCACTAGATATCCCACGTATCCATTTTTCCAATGACATTTTCAAAACCTCTTTTTATTTTTACCTACATTATGGTGATATGAAACAACTATTATAGCACCTTGAAATCTTGTAGGGTCAAATATGAAATGCTAGTGAAAAAATCATATTTGAAGATGGTGAACAAACCCCTAATTATATCATATTCATTGACAATCATTCCCATAAGATTCACAACACGTTCAACTGCAAATCATACCTATTAAAACACCTCTTTAAATCAAATCACAATTGGATTCACACCACCTTCACACATATCATATTTATTGAAACACTTTGAACCCATAATCAAATTTACACAAACTTTAGACATATATAGTACTTATGAAAGCCCCAAGATACCATATTCAACTCACTAGATACATAATTATAACCCCCCAATATATATACATGGATTTAATATATTAAATACCCATCGACCCTTATATACTAGGTAATATATTACTTCCATATTTTAGAGTACTAAATCCTACAATATGAACTCACATGCTATACTATTGCCTACTTAATGAACCCCCGCTCCCAAAATCCCTTTCAAAGGATTCACATTCTAAGACAAAATTCTTGGTAAAATAGAGCATCAATAATTCTGGAATAATATGCATGGAATCCTTTAAGGCTAAGAAGGCCTTCTACGCTGCATTTCTCCAGACAAAGTTGTTCTTTTTTAGAAATGAAGTTAAGTCAAGTGCATTTTTTCCATAATTTTTCACAACTTTCTATAGTAGCATGTAAGTCCAAGGAAATTGCACACTATCTTTATGGTCTTAAGGAATCTATAATATTGCAAATTCACCAATTTATTTGGGTCCACTCACACCCCTTTGTGACTCTCAATGTGACCTAAGTATTCAATCTTAGAAAACCAAAAAGAACATTTGAAATGCTTCACAAATAACTGGGGCCCCTCAATAATTGAAAGGCATGATCAACATTATTGAGGTGAAATTCCATTTTGGACTAATAGATTATGATATCATCAAAGAAGGCTAAACACAATTACAAAGAAAATGCCAATGTATCTTGTTCATAATGGTTTAAAAAGTTGATGGAGAATTGCAAAGGCCAAAAGGCGTCAATAAACACTTATATTGACTTTCACCTATGTGGAAAGAAGTCTTAGGGATGTTGGATTGTTTCATCCTTATTTGGTGATATCCTAAACAAATGTCTAATTTAGTGAAATGCATGTCTCGATGAAGCTCATTCAAGAGATCATAAATCACCAAGATATGTAATTTATCCCTTATAGTCAACATATTGAGATCCCTAAAATCGATACACATGTGACAGGAACCTTCCTTTTCCAATACAAAAACCACCGATGAGAAATAGTGCCTTGCACTAGGAAAAATGATAATATCCTCAAATATCTCTTGAAATTTCTTATTTTTTTCATTCTTTTGTGGACAAGGGTGCCTACAATATCACACATTGGGGATTTGTATCCTTGGTGTTAGTGGAATACCATGGGAGAGTTATAAAACGTTGGGTGTTTCAAAAACTAATTGGTGTTTAGAGAGAACTACTTTCAAGTTATGGGATGTCCTTAGGGGATGTGTCCACTACTTCTATGGCATTGAATTGTGAAATAATACCTAAGTCCATACTTCCTCCAATATCTTCTCCATATGGTGGGAAGTGATGATTTCAGTAGAATTGAAGGTTCACCCCTTGATATTAAGTTTGTTCCTTTTCTTTATGAAGCTAATGTATAGGTCTTGAAATCCATGGTGATATAACCCAAATTTTGTAGCCATTTGGCCCTTAGAATTACATTAAAAACACCCATTTAAATTGCAAACACAATTGTTTTGAGATGGTAGTCATCCATTTGGAGTTTCACATTTTGACATCATCCCCAACATCTCATCATACTAGGGGAATTTTGTTTAGGGAATACACGACAATGGGTTTCTTCTAGCACTCTTCAATGAATACAATTTTCAATATTTCCACTATTAATTATTAGAATCACTTTGTGGTGTTTGATGTATCCTATTAGAGTAAATTTTTCAGGCGTGGAGAAACCCAATAAGACATGGAGAGATATTTTTTGTTTCTCACTAGGATCTCGCAAGGTAGTGTTGTCTTCCATAGGTGGAGCAATATCCTTTACTTCTTGTTCTTGAGTTCCTTATATTTTTAATATATTTGAGGAGAAATTGTGGGGAGACATATATTTAGAACACATTTTATTCCTTTACATTTATTCCTTTTGAAATACTCTTCATCATAGTTATAACAAACTTCGAGGTGTTGATGTTTGACCATTTATTCTAGAGACAACTTTTGGATTCTTGATGGTAGAGGGTTGGAGGTATTGCACAGGTATTGGGAGTAGGTAACATGGGTGGCATGCTTAATTATGGAAGGAAGGTAATTTAGTTTGGTCATTGATGACCATGTTAGCTTCCCTAAATCCATCACAAGCTTCCAACCATGTTTTGGGATTTGAAATTATGACATGTAGAATTTCCTCTCTTAAGCAATCATGAAACATTCTCTAAAAAATGAGTTAAGGGTCAGTGCAAGAATATGAGGGACCTTTTAGATGCAATCCTAGTTTTCAAAAACACGATCACGTTACCAAAAAATACAATGTGTTTCTGCTACATAGCACTTACTATGGTTCAACCCGAGCCTGACATGTCATGGGACATGTAGGATAGGAAACCATCTCACATACACATTATATACTATAAAACGCACTCATGATATGAAGTTATAAAATGCATACACGATGTGGAAAACAAAAAATAATTTATATACATAGGCTTGAAACCCGCAGCCCATTTTACCTATCAGAAACACGAAAACGAAGGCCAATTGGACCGTTTTGGAGCAAGTTAACTGCTTGGGGTTGTTGGAGGAGATGATTTAGGTTGAGGGGAGGAGATTCCACTGGTGAATTTTCATCCAACAAGGTAATTCAATCACCCAAAGCATTCTTTTTTTTGTCAATTTTTGACCTATAATTGTGTTTTTTAATAGAATAATCAACCCAACAACTCCCAAGATAATGTTTGATGGATTCAAACTAAAAGACGCTATAAGAATAAAAAACATCATGTCTAATAGATATTCAATGTTCCAAAAGGCTAGAAATATATAGAACAAACACAAGTATAGAGTGTGTGTGGAAGGAGGCTAAAATTATAAGCCAAGGGTTTTAACAATTAAAAAAACAATATATATCTGCATTCAAATTAAATACAAAGAAAGATAGAAATCCCACATCATAATGAGATTGAGAGGCATAAACAAAAAGGAACAAAAATACTATAAGAGACACAAAACTACTACTGAGTAGGGTTCTAAACAACACATATCTCATAATTCTCCACAATATGCAAGAGATAGTAATGGACAAGCTAGCTTATGTTCCAATTACAATAGAAGCCCTAGATATTACACACCAATTGGTAGAACTAATATAAAAATACGGTATAAGGCACAAGGTGTAAGAAACCCATGTTAGCAAACACAAGGACACGAATTCTGCTTTTTTTATCCTATAAACATAATAAATAAAATTAGAAACATGTGAGACCCTAGGTCTCCCTAAGATCCCTAGATCTAGCAAAGACATAAATGACTTTACTCAAACAGTCTATGCCCCTGCATCACTAGGTTTATCAACCATTTTTTAAAATAGCAAAAAAAAAGGGTAATATATTTCTACATGTCGAGTCTCTAAGCTCATCTACAACCAATTGTAGTCCAGTCCACAAATTCTCCATTTTCCATGTAACTTTTGGTTGGTTTCCATGGTTATACAACAATGGAAATGGTGAACACCCATGAACTACCTAGAGTGTGTCGTGAGAGTGTTCCCAACCATGATCGAGTCAATTATATTTAGAGGATATGGTGGCAGCCCTGTATCACCCATTTTCTTGCCTCACATGTCCTAATAATCCCTTGCCCCTTTATTTTACATATCCAAGGGACGTAAAGGCCAAAACATGTCAAAATAGCACTCCTAAATTGGCGTATGTTTATTCATACATGTCTAACTATTTCAACATTTAGTGATTGTAGCCACTAGTAGCAAGAGTTATTGATGCAATAGTCAATGTGCTATCTGCAATAACAACAAGCCACATAAAGGTACAACTATTTGAACATGATATAGACATAGTGTGTTATTGTTGTCTATTGTTTATTCATGCACATTTCTAACTATTTCAA
>LPNX010239689.1:40305-46581 GCA_001517045.1 Pseudotsuga menziesii | reverse complement strand
GATCACCCTCGAGAAAGAACAAGAGGAAGCTTGAGTTTTGATGTGTCTTATGGGATATGTACATTTCGATACATGTACATGTGGCTTGGACAATTTTGGATACATGAACTTTTGGAGACATGTACATTGACATTTCGCTTACATGTACATGTGGCTTGGATAGTCTTGGATAGTTGTGGAGACACATGTACTTTTGGTTACCCTTGGATATATATGTACTTTTGGATACTTTTGGATATATATGTACTTTTGGAGACATGTTCATTGACATTTCAGTTATAAATGAATGATACATTTCACTTTGAATTTGTTCTTTGGTTTCCACATGTTCTTGTGTCAATCTATTGTATTGATTTGTGAGGATTATCTATTACTTATGAATTCACCATGTCAAAAGAAAAAACTATTATATTTAAAGGTTTCAATGATCTCAATACATGCACACTATAGTCAAATTTCATGCTCGTGTAATTTAATAAATATAAGTGCAATACAATGTATTTCAAGGTTTCAATGAACTCACTACTTGCACACCAATTGGATATATCTAATTAAAAATTCTGAGTTTGGATTCATTAAATTACAGGTTAAGTCAATGCTCAAGTGTAATTTAATAAAACTAAGTGCAATACATGCTTCACATTTCATCAACAACCAACAACACTATTCAACAAACCTCATGCACCCAATGACTAATCACTCAGCATTAAAGGAACTACAATAGAATACAAAGACTAAGAACCAACTTTGTGAATCAACATGATTTGAAGCATAAGTCCACCGAATTTGAAAAAGTTCAGTTCGACATTAGTTTGATTCTAAATTGAGTTGTGACAGTAAGATAAGATTAGGGTTTCCTTGGTAGGGTTATGGTTATGGGCCATGCATGTTAAACAATAAGCCCTAGTTAGGGATAGAGTTTTCCAAGTTTGGCCTTCGTTGGCATGAAATGCATTGTCCAACTTTGGCTCTCATTGGCGTGGCTGCATTGTCCCTACTGAGTGAAACCCTAGCTTCAGAAACCATCATAGAAGGAGGTCACCGGGAAATGGACACGAGGGAGAGGCCCCCCTCTAGCTAAAATCCCATGTCACAAATCCAACAGAATCGACGGTTCGTCAATCGGAGGCCCAAGCATTGATCTATGGTGAGTTGCAGGTCACCTCTAGATACCGTTCAGGGACACCTGGTGGACTTGTGCCCGGTGCGCAAAAAACCTCACAGAGTTGCAATTTTGAATTCTGTTAAATCCTGCTAGTGTGTTTGGGCATGGGAAATATGGCAACTCCAACCGCATCCCAACCATCTGTGGATTTCCAGCTTTGGCCCTCGTTAGTGTGATTGCATTGTCCCCTACTAAGCGAAACCCTAGCTTCAGAAACCATCGTAGACAGAGGTCATCGAGAAATGGACAGGAGGGAGAGACCCCCCACTAGCTAAAATCCCACGTCACGAATCCAACGAAATCGATGGTTGGTCGATCGGAGGCCCGATCATCGATCTATGATGAGTTGCAGGTCACCTCCAGATACCGTTTGAGCTGTCATTGCTAGTATGTTGTTTTGTTTCAGGATTTTTATAATACATGATCAATGAGAAACATGAGGAAATGAGTTTATTGTTATCTTTTAATTGGAAATTAAACTCCTTAATAAAATCATATATTTTAATTGAAAATTAAAATATCACAATTTCAAATACACCAATGACCCAACATGTCAGCCTCCCAAAATTTTCTATTATGCATATGAAACATTAACCTTTCGAAAGCATGAGAGGTTCCAAATTTTGTTTGTTTATTAATTTTATCACTTAACATCTTCACATGCATGATGTTTACCTACTTCACATGCATAATGTCAGCGCATGTTACTTTTGAATACTTCATATGCATAATGTTGAAGCATGTTACTTTTGAGTTGTTTGTGTCAATATTAGTAGGTTATTTTCTTCCACTTTCAATGTTAAAAAAAATAATCAACTAAGAACAAAGTTAAATAAATCTCTTAGTATATTTTATTATCTTTTAAGTATAAATTAAACTTCTCAATAAAAAAAATGAGATGAAATTCCAACACTACCAGGCACTACCCCTTTGGCAATGGACATGCGGGTATAAGAGGTGAGTTGTCAAGAAGGAAATTATACAAGCCTTAAAACATAAGTTTATCGCTGTGGCATATTGTTTCCATCATCCTAGTTGTATATATCGGCTGAAAAAATTGACAATATTACCTACTTAAAAAATTAGGGTTTTAGTCCTGTAAGAGAGCCTACAAAGAACTTTGATAGGTATGACCTACAGATGTACATGTATGTATCTAATGTTATGTATATCCTGTGACTGAGATCTTGAAATGTTCATATGATTGATATATATGGTTTATTGATCATATGTAAAATTTGGCATGTTCATTAACTTGACATACAAGAGAACTTTTTGCATATTTATAAACAACATTATGGAAAATTTTGCATATCAAGAACACAAAATTGACACATTCATAAGAAACATACATGGGGAAATTAAAATTATGATACATACCTCATCATGCTAGATCCCACCTATTATCATACAACCAAGCCCTTCGGATCATCTCTTATAATGATGGTCTCCATTAGTCTCTCGTGCTCTGTATCCGGTAAGAAGTAGCGCACCTTCGATGAATTTTGGCTAGGCATTGTTCGTACCTGGAGGTTTGTACCAATGATTAAGTTGCTAAAGTGATACACACTTGCACCTGGTTTGTAATCCCTGTAAACATATCCACCCTTCTTTCTTGCATTGTTGTCATGTGTAAGGTATTCACCTTTAACAACCATAGACCCAATGGGGATGTTGTTGTTTTCATCATCAGTCATGGACATAATGAAGGTTTGCTTGCCCTATATACAACGTGCCAACCAGTAATCACCACTGCATTCACTATCTTTTGAGGCAACCACTGCGTATATGTGTCATGCATAGTATGATTGTAGGTATATGATCAAATATTTTTCGTGTGATACAAGGACATTAATGTGAGTTTCAAGACTACGTAAATTTAACAAAAAAATGTTAAGGAAATGCATAATACCAAGTTGTACAAGGTCTGATACATGATAAAAATCTATAGAAATAGACGATTGGTCTTCTTCCAATGGAGTTAACTCAACAATTGCACGTTGATCAAGTGGAAGTGATATGCGATCCCATCCATCAACCCAATCCAATGATTCACATACATCCCAGTCACCATTACAACAAGGCGGTCAAAAACAAGCAAGTTTTCTGGTCCAAATTTCAAATACTGGGTTATTAGAACTTCGAACCGAATGAAAGCCATGAGTCCCACGAACAGTCTTGCATTCCCATGCATGTGAATGATCTATGTCTACCACCTCCCCAAAAAATCTCTCCACATATCTCTTTCTTGTGGATTCTACTCGCACAGCTGATTCCCCTCCCATTACTGACGTGCACCACTTGACTATAGATTGAGCATTTCGAATAGTAGATATTGTAGATAATTTCAATTCCTCTCTTCGTAGGGCTGTTTTGTGACACATGCTCCGGCTCCATCATGCTCTCCTTCACCATGCCTAGTCTTAAAATAGTTCCACATATGTGGAACTTTGTAGTTTTTATGCAATGAACACAACCATTGAAATATGCGTGCATTTTTTAAATAACCAGCACATCCATCAGACCAAATCCAGTGTCGATCCATCTGTATGTTCCTGCCCTTCAAATGATCATAGAACATGATGAAGCAATGACGTACATAGTGGAAGTCATGGCACCTATCATCACTTATGTAGAAGTGATATTCCTTTAGAATTTATCTTTGCTCTTCACTACTATTTGGGTCATGCCTATATGTGATATGCACCATCAAGGAAACCTGCTCAGAGTGATAATACTGACTTTGGATCTCATTTTGAGGTTGCAGAGTGTAGTTCTCAGCAAAATCAACAACTGAAAGTATAGTACCACGAGGAAATGTATCTCTGCATATTCTAAACTTCTCATCCTGCCATCGTGCCAAGTGGACATGTTGAACATATTGACATGTCTTTTCAAAAATTCCTTGACGAAGACACTAACTTGTACCTGTTGACACAAAATGATATCAATATCAGGTTTTTTTGTAAGTAAGGAATGAAATGCAACTGTTCAAACATAAATTTATAGATAAATGCATGTACCTGAGATGTCACCAATTGTATTTTTTTGCTTTCTTTCCCTGGGACTATTTCATAGCTGATATATTTGAAACTTTTCATGTCTGTAACCACATTCCCAAATTCATTGTCTCCAATCTCGTGCATACATTGGCTCAATAATGCCATTCCAGCACAGTTGGAGCAAGTTCCATCCAAACAGGATTTTGCACAGTAAGTTTGCCCCTCAAGCCTATTGCACATGATACTATGAATGAATTCTCTTGATGAGGTCGGTGGTATTGTCAAGGAGCAATCCTGCACATGGTTAGTATGCAACACACGACAAATGTACAAAAATGTTTCATAGTAATATTCATCTTCTACATGGTATCTACAACAACAAGTGTTACGAAGAGTATTTATTCTAACATACCAGGGCTTACATTTCTCAAAATATATTTGCCCCAAATTCAATTGTCTATGTGCATTCCTAAATTTCTCATATAGTTATGTCTGTGTTATATCAAGAATATGCTTAATATGTGGTTCACGGTCCTTTGAACCCCTTCTCAGTTTTAGTACATCCTTCCGGTATGAAGAAGGCCTTGTGTGATCATGCCAAAAAATCTGTACTAGTCCCTTTACTGCATCAACTAGCTTCATGTCACGACATGGCAGCCGACCAATAAAGGCCCAAAAATTTGTCTGGGTGGTTGTGTCAAGATGTTCTCTTCTAATAGAATACCTACGGAGGGTTTTTACATTCAAATTAACTAGTTTAGATGTAGGCTTGAGAAAACGAAGGACCCTAGTGTTCTTATTTACAATTGCTTGTGACAACACACGACGAGCTGCATTGCGGTCCTTTGACCGTGTGTTCTTACCAATTTTACCAAAGGCATCTACTAAGCTTTTAACTATATGAAAACTTGGTCCAGAAGGCTTTATCATCTTTATCCCTAACGATTTTCTAACAATATTCATGCCCCTATATTTTAACAATGATACAAATAATCTACATTTATCTCCATCACATTTAGAAACAAAATATTTATTTAGTATCTGTTGAGTTTGATAAGCAATACTACGTTTAGATAGCATACCTTCAATGGAATTGAGGAGTCCTTCATCAACTTGTATACGCTTCGGAGTTCTTCGACGTGTGCTTTCTAATGGAGGTAAGGGGATTGGATTTCTATCATCTAGTGCATCAACAATACGCTCTGGTGTTTCAGTAGCAACTTGTTGTCCTTCATTCTCTTCCTGGTAGTTGGATGGTGGAAGTCCAACATCCTCATCGATGGTCCGGTTAATATTTTCTTCTCCAACAGTAGGCTCCATGTCCAACGCATCTTCAACAGTAGGCTCCATGTACAATGCCTCTTCATGAGCTTCGTCTTGAGATGGTAACTTATCACTTTGACTTGATGTGGGGTTTGAAACATTCCCTAATGAGCACCTACGTTTTGCTTCTTGAATACTTCCATGGGGTGCTTGTTCAACAACTATTGTGGAAATTGAAGGTCCCTCTAGTGAATGCTTCCTTTTTTCTTGTGCTGGATTAATAGGATGAACCGTCGTATCCTCTATAATTAGATTTGGATTAGTTTCCAAAGAAAGCCTCCGATTCATCATGTCTATTCTTTTCTTTTCTTTCTCTTCTTCAATGACTTCTTGAGGTCTCTTCTTCCTTGTTGATTTTCTTCCTCGGTTACGTACATTCCCCATCACCACAATGATCAATGTCAATATAGTTTGTTTTTGTTGCTCCTCAATTACAAGTTTTCAAACCTTTAACTCGCTTTATAACTATTGATCCTTCAAGGTGCTTCAATCTTCCTTCTCAATTGTTCATATTTCCTATCAAAACAATAATGAATGGAAAAATTTACCTTTGGTTCTCTTAAATAATAAGCAAATGAAAGTTATATCCACCATCACCATGAAATGACATTGAAGCTTGATATCTTATCCTGTGTGCTCCTTAACCATGAAAGATGTCCTCAATGCTGCACCTACATAACAAAAAGAATGATGGAGAATCTGTAAATTGTGAGTATTTCCACAGGCAGGCTCATGCTCTTGAAAAAAAATGCGCGCTAATCGGATTTTGATAAAAACAAAGTGAAG
>LPNX010239689.1:2805-32805 GCA_001517045.1 Pseudotsuga menziesii | reverse complement strand
ACGAAACCCTAAGAAAAATATATCTTTGCAGTAACATCGTGTAGTCTTTTAAAATAGGTAAGATTGACGTAACCAACTCGAATATCTGTGCTGCCGTTTTTAAGCTGTCTCAGACAATATTGACAGCGACATGCTGTGAATCTTGGATGGTGACGTCAACCATTATGCTCGGAGGAATCCATGTGCCCATATTCACAGGAAAATTGCTAATAATATCATTGGACATACTGTCAACAATGGCAGAATTTTCCATTTAATAACGGCCACTGAAGTCATATTTTCTTAACGAAAGCTCGCGCAGTCTTTTGCTTTCGATCTTCGCCATTACAAAATGATGTTTTCATTAACAAAATTACATTTGAAGCAACAATGTACCGGTGTAAAGTTTATAGTACTCTCCCTAGCCAAACCAACAGCTAGATCGGTAAGAAGTGGATTTGAAACCTCTACATACTAAGCATGGAAAGTACACATCAACCCTAAACCTAGATACTGGGCAATCATTTCTACATTATTCCAACATACCTCCTTAATGTAGAAATGGATTTTCTACAACACCTAATTTCTGCCAAAAGATCTCAAAGTAAATCTTGCCAACAAGTTTGGTAAATATGTCAACGACATTATCATTTGTGTTACAATAAATAAAGCAAAAAGTTTAGAGAAGCAAGGAGCCCACGAAAGCAACCACACATAGTTAGTTTCTTGGAGAAGAATCATATCCGCGAAGAGATATCCTAGAGCTTTTTGCTTGGCAAGCCCTCCAAAGCCACGCAGGTTCACTGAGAGGATTTTCATGAGGAAACACTGGCGAAGAGATAGCGCTAGCGGTGGCGTATGGGTATTAAAAAAAACATTTGATTTTTATGATTTTGTTGGGGAGAGTGCTAAATACTTTACAGCTGAACATTGCTTTTTGTTGCTTCAACTGTAATTTTGAGAATGGAAACAGCAATTTTTTTAATGGTTTAGATCGAAACCTAAAGCAGTTAAGAAAATATTACTTCCGTACCGTTATTAAATGGAAAATTCTGCCATTGTTAACAGTAGCTCCAATGACTTTAGCAGATTTCCTGTGATTATAAGCTGGACAGCACGAGCACATAGAGGCATCGGGGAATAACTAATGGTTGACGTGACGATCCAAGATTCACAACATATCACTGTCGATATTGTGTCTAAGACAGCTTAAAAGCTGGAGCACAGATATTCGAGTAGGTTACGTCAATCTTACCCATTTATAAAGACTACACGCTGTTACTGTAAACAAATATTTTTTCTTATGGTTTGGTACCCGCCATTGGTTTTTTTATCTGTATGTAGAGCCCTTGGTCCAGACTCCATCTTATATTATTATTATTATTATTCTCGTGACCGTGTTAATCGATGTACAAGATTGACCTGGGAGGGCCACTTAAATTGACAGGTAAATACCAAGGCAGGTGCAGACTAAGTATTATCTATCCAAGGGAGGGCAGCTCGGAGATCACTGTTCAGTGTTGTTGAGCTGACCCACTCAGATCGATAATAGTGAGTATCAACCTCCCTCAGTATTCACTTCTGGGCCCTTGGCTATTCCAGGATTTCACCTGCGCGGATGTCGATACTGATTATGAACCTCTATGCGACCGGCGGTTGGAGTTCTAGAATGGATTATGGACTTTTAATATCTTCTTTTAATGTCATGGCTGAGTATGCCTAGGGTTTTATGGTTAACAAGGGCTGATTTCTATAAATGATGGGTTGATTGGGTAGGATTACAGTATTACAATAATAATAATATTGTAATCTAAATTGGTGTCTTTGTTCGATGTTTCTTGTCTCATAAACAAAGGGTTTTACAAAGGGTTTTATACATTAATTTAGTGTGTGGCTTGTTAGTTATTTTTAGGTATTTTTTTTATAAAGTTGAGGAAGGTTGATAGTTGGAAAAGGTTATTTTAGGTAAAAGAATAATTTTATTCTTTATTTTCTGCTTTTTAATTTTTATTATATGTTAATATAATAAATTAAAAATATATATGTTTTTCTTTATCTATTACATTTTAGCATTTTATTTACTTTATTTTTACATGATTAGAATCCTTTCAAGATTTTTTATCAATTGCTTTTAGCATTTTCTTTGTATCATTTATACATTATTATAATCCCGACAAGCTATTTTTTTTTAAAATAGTCCCATTTGCATCCTCTTGATGTCTCATCACCAATGCCTTATGATCATTTTTTATATAGTCACATTTGCATCCTCTAATGTCTTATCATATTAAGATATTGAATGTTTGAATGGGTAGAAATGGAATAAACAATATTGTCACGTTTATATGTTTGTTTGATCTAATTTGTGAATATTTTTATGATCATTTTGAATGTGATACTTAATATGGAAGAAAACTAAATAAAATTATGAAAGCGGTATAATTGTGGATTATATTAGAACTTTTGAGAAATTGTCTATACATACAAATAACTTCTCTAAGGTGTATGCAAAAAGTTGAGGGTCTCTTTTGGCGCATTAGATGCAATACAAAACTGAAAAAATAGACATCCATCAACTTGCATGGATATTTTGAGACACTTACACAGGAAATTGAACGAACTTTCCAAATATATATTTATTTCTATTGAAAATGCTGTTATAAATTTTAACGGACTTTTTTATTTTATTTTTGGGACAAATTATAAGGTATATGTTTTTGTGGGTTCTGAGTGTCTAAATGATGGAATAAACTTACGAAAACCGGTATACATATAGAGAACATATAGGACTAGTGCATTAAAAAAATTAACTATTAAAATAACCCTGCCCAACTAATTGATCAAATCAAATTAACCTTTAAAATAACAACCCTCTTCAACTTTATAGGCAACAAAAAAGCACCTAAAAATAACCAACAAATTAAACAAGCCACACACCAAATTAATGTATTAAACCCTTTGTTTATGAAACAAGAAACATCGAACAAAGACACCAATTTATACAATATTATTAATATTATTATAACTATGTAATCCTACCCAATCAACCCATCATTTATAGAAATCAACCCTTGTTAACCACAAAACCCTAGGCATACTTAGCCATGACATTAAAAGAAGATATTAAAAGTCCATAATCCATTCTAGAACTCCAACCGCCCGTCGCATAGAGGTCCATAATCAGTATCGACATCCGCGCAGGAGAAATCCTGGGATAGCCAAGGGCCCAGAAGTGAATACTGAGGGAGGTTGATACTCACTATTATCGATCTGAGTGGGTCAGTTCAACAACACTGACATTAGTGATCTCCGAGCTGCCCTCCCTGGGATAGATAATACTTAGTCTGCACCTGCCTTGGTATTTACCTGTCAATTTAGGTGGCCTTCCCAGGTCAATCTTGTACATCGATTAACACGGTAAATAATAATAATAATATAAGATGGAGTCTGGACCAAGGGCTCTACGTACAGATAAAAAACGCAACGGCGGGTACCAATCCATAAGAAAAAATATTTGTTTACAGTAACATCATGTAGTCTTTATAAATGGGTAAGATTGACGTAACCTACTCGAATATCTGTGCTGCAGCTTTTAAGCTGTCTTAGACACAATATCGACAGCAATATGTAGTGAATCTTGGATCGTCACGACAACCATTAGTTATTCCCCGAGGCCTCTATGTGCTCGTCAGGGATCAAATTTGAAGGGCAGGGTCCCATTTCACTTTGAAGGGTTGTGAGATATTGAATGCGTCATAGTTGACATGTAAAAATAAATTCTTCTTTTCATTTGAAAATGTAAAAGTACATCAAAATTTCAGTTCCTTTAGACACCATAGAGAGTTCAAAGAGTTCTCTGACTTGAAGCACTGTGGTAACACCTGAGTTATCAAACCCTGGTTTGTGCAAGTAGTTTCAGAAAGGTACATAAGATTACAAGAAGAAAGGTACATAAGATTACAAGAAGAGAGACCCATAACAACAATACTATCTGATAATCAACTGTGCATCCTTGTCATTGGCATGGCCAACCTCTGAGGAGATCTACAGAAAGAACAAGAGATGGCTAAAATCGACCAGGCTTGTGAAGAATGGGAATTCTTTTAGGTAAATACATATTGTTTAATGCCTAATGCCCATAATGCCCATAAATCAAGCTAGTAGATAAATCTATCAATTTACTATGACCAAGTGTACTAATAGATGACATAAACTAGAATTGGAAAGAAGTTTTTTTCAACTTCCTCGTGAGGAGATTATCAAGATTATCAAGGTTACAGGAAGATCTTAGTTGTGTCTGAAGAGCAAAAGCTGGATTGGGGTGACTTGTTGGGTTTGATAATATCTCCCCTGCGATCCAGGAATTTGAGTGTGTGGCCATGAGTTTCTTCTCATTTCAGGTATGCCCAATATTACATGGTATATAATAAGGACATTCGTATTAAAAATCAATGGATCTGAGTTCAATTAGATCCTAAGGACATTCGTATTAAAAATCAATGGATCTGAGTTCAATTAGATCCTGGTTAAAAAATTGTTGAGGCTTTGTAAATGCTTTGTAAATATGAGAATCATTTCTTAAAAAAAGAGATCAAACATTAACAGTCAATCATGAATCAGCCTTGCAATAACTGATTTGTGAATAACCATGTGGCCTTTTCTTTCTGTAAAATATTTTAAGTTTAATTACCAAGAATTTACTCATGAACCCTAACTACTTTGAGTAGTCCTTTGGAAACATGTATTAAAATTTGCGAATGAATTACTATCCAGCATGCCCAAGACCAGATCTTGTTCTTGGCCTCTTCCCACATGCAGATTGAAGTGGCATTACATTGTTATTGCAGGACAAAGAAGTGGAAGGCTTGCATGCCAACAAAGATGACAAATGGATGGTTGTCCAACCCATTCCTTATGCTCTAGTCATCGACATTGGCAATTTGTTAGAGGTAAGGTCTTTATGGTTAAATTCAAGAAACCCAAATTCATCTGGTAATCAGCTCGTTAAATTCAAGAAACATATTATTTTGATGTTTATGTGGTTAAATTCAAGGAACTCAAATTATGAGGTTTATGAGATTTATATTGATATAGGTGATGACAAATGGGAGATACAAGAGCATACATAATAGAGCAGTGACAAACAAAGACAAATCTAGACTATCCATCACCATCTTTTATAGTCCAGGATTCAAGACAGAGACTGTGTATTTTATTTACAGCTCAAGTCTGGACATGACAATAAAAAGGTCGAGGTAGTATACATATTTACAATTCGTCAAACAAACCTTTTGCTAGCTTTTCTTTAACAATCAATTTTTATCATATGTACTTGAGACCATTATTAGTGCAAAGTTTCTATTAGCAAGGGCATAAGTAATAGGCATTAAAAAAACAGAGGGCTTTATCTGTTTTATTCTACTAAGCTCAAATATCTAAACACAGAAGTTCAATCAAGCATACAAGTAAGACACCATCACCTATTTCATTTATTAAAGATGCAATATTCATTTTCCTGTTTTACAATCAGCCATAAAATATGACAACGCTGATGCCTAAACAACAACACATTGTACCTATCCATGAAATTTGAATGCCACAAAAAATTCCCTAAACCCTTGGAGGTTTAATTATAGCAGCAAAAATGCACAATATATTCAACTCGTAAAAACTGTAAAGGCTGGGAGGGAAGTTAAATCAATCCAGGAAAAAATTCTTATAACCAAAAAAAATTCAAACTCGAGAGATTCCTCACTTCTTTGTAGCCAAAAACAAGTGACTTATAGCAAGGATTCGAGGTGTGTGAACCAGAGCTACAAATTGCCAGTGAAAAACATTTTTCTGTCGTTTTCTTTAGAACAGATACGTTCACTTGGGAATACCTTGTATGGAAGCATTCATATATCAACACAAACAAACCCTATAAAAAAAAATTCACTCCATGCATACTCGCCACATGCATATGAATACTGAATTCAGCAATTTCGAACCTACATTAGTAGCCAACAAACAAAGGAAGAGGCCACACCTGAGATAGTAACAACGAAAGAAGAAAACACAAATCTAGAACCAACCACCGCTAATCAAGTCCCTGTTTTTTCACACGCCTTCCTCTCCGGCAATGGCTATAAATGACAACAAACCACAAATACACACCTGAAACAAAGAAATGAAATTATGAAACTGCACCCTGCCAAAAAGAAGTTTCAACAAACAATCTTCCAAGCTAGATAAGCACATGCAAAAACACAATCCCTACCCTGGAAAAAAGAAGTCTCAACTAACAATGATGCAAACCACAGCAAAGCACCTGCAGCCGTGTAGCTCTGGTCAGGTCATCCCTTCGCCAACTTGTTCTTCAATAGAGGACACTGACCGTAGATGAAGCATGTTAAGGGTTGTTATGGTGTAGAGGACTTTGTAAATGAAGCCTTGTATGGTGTGGTTAGGTAAGATGCATTTGGGATGATTCACACCTAATCACTTCTTATCACAAGTATGCTCAGCTTGAAAAAATAAAAAATAAAACATAAAAAAATAAAATAAAGGAAAAAACACCCCTACCACAATATGAAACTATGCTAAGCCTGAAAAGAAATTAAAAAAATTAAAGACAAAAACATCTGCTGCAACATATCTGCAATATCTAGAAAGACAAATTTTCAAAAAAATCTAACATACAATAGCAAAAAAAAATATGAAACTATGCTTAGCTTGAAAAAAAATTAGAAAAATAAAGGCAAAAACACATGCGACAGCATATCTGCAATATCAAGACTGAAGAAAGGAGAAATTTAAAAAAAATCTAACATACAATAGAAAAAACAAACATGAAATTATGCTAACCCTGGAAGAAAAATTAGAAAAATAAAGGAAAAAACACCTCCAACATGAGGACTCCAGAAAGGAAAATTTTCAAAAAAATCTAACATTCAATAGCAAAAAAATACACATTAACGACCACACATATTTTTGAAAGCAAATAAATAGAGGAAAACATGAATGTCCTCATCTGAAATAGCATATCAAATGAAACCTGAATCATAGCTCGAAAACGAGGGAGAATTCTTCAATTTAAATTTAATGAAAAAAAACTACGACATGAAACTCGTAAAACCCATTTACCCAAAATCTAACATACAATAGAAAAAACAAACATGAAATTATGCTAAGCCTGGAAAAATAATTAGAAAAATGAAGGAAAAAACACCTGCAACATGAAGACTCTAGAAAGGAAAATTTTCAAAAAAATCTAACATTCAATAGAAAAAAAATACACATTAATGACCACACATATTTTTGAAAGCAAATAAATAGAGGAAAACATGAATGTCCTCATGTGAAATAGCATATCAAATGAAACCTGAATCATAGCTTGAAAAAGAGGGAAAATTCTTAAATTTAAATTTAATGAAAAAAACTGTGACATGAAACCCGTAAAACCCATTTACCCAAAATCATAAATTCAGGCCACAAGTAAAACCCATTAAAAAGTAAATCAAATCCACAAAAATCCCAAACTATCTATCTTCCACAGAGTATTTGTAAGATGCAATGGAAGAAAAATGCAACGCAAAAGCCCAGGCCTTGAGAAAAATAAAAGATGGGAAATCAATAGACAAATTTGGAGTGTGAGATATATAAAGTGTAAGAAGTTACGATGATTCTTCTGCATTCGGCAGCTACAAAAAACCCGATTTCAATGAGATGCAGCGCTACAAGAAGCAGTAACACCAATGAAGATGGCTTGTTGTCGGCCATTTCTGCACCAGATCTCACCGTGGCTGCAAATGAGATGAACACCAGGAATGACAAGTAACCGGAATGAATGGTCACTATAAACTTCTTCCTTCTTCCTTATTTTCAGTGGGGACTATGAAAGACAATAAACGAGTGCTCACCTTCTTTTCTTTGTCTTACTTTCCACCTATTAGCTGGCACTTCGCACTTCTTTAATACTGCCCAATCACATACGAAAGAAAACACTCATCCAAAACCAAAACGAGAAGACTACCATTAAATGATAATGCAAGAGAAATCAATGCTCGTCCTACAACGGTGCCAACACAAAGAACATTTAAATAGCAATAACGCCAGCTCGCGGCCTCCTCAAAAAACCGAGAACTTCGTCAGTGGCGTGGAGCCTAGTTGGTAGTGGCCCACGGTGGTTAATTGGAGCCTCACCCCTGGTCTTGGACTCACCCTGGTATTGGACGAGTAAATTTGAGAGTGGCCCTTCTATTGTAATTTTACACCAGTCTCTTCAATTTCATGACAGACGGGCTGAATATAAAATTATATTTTTTTTGCATGTTAAATTTTTTTATAGTCTTCTATGACGGCCAAAATGGCCTTTAACGGGCTCTGCAGCCTTCAAATTTGAAGCCTGGTGCTCATGCAGTCCAGCTTATAATCATAGGAAATCTGCTAAAGTCATTGGACCTACTGTTAACAATGGTATAATTTTCCATTTAATAACGGTACATAAGTAATATTTTCTTAATCATAGCTCTTGTTGTTTTAGGTTTCGATCTAAACCATTAAAAAAATTGGTGTTTTCATTCTCAAAATTTTAGTTGAAGCAACAAAAAGGAATGTTCAGGTGTAAAGTTTTTAGCACTCTCCCCAACAAAATCATAAAAATGAAATGTTTTTTTTAATACCCATACGCCACCGCCAGCGCTATCTCTTCGCCAGTGTTTCCTCGTGAAAATCCTCTCAGTGAACCTGCGTGGATTTGGAGGGCTTTCCAAGCAAAAATATCTAGGATATCTCTTCGCTAATATTGCTCCAGATATGATTCTTCTCCAAGAAACTAACTATGTGTGGTTTCTTTAGTGGGCTCCTTGCTTCTCTAAACTCCTTGCTTTCTTGAAACTCTATGCCCTGGACTTGAAGGGTTTCTCTCGTGGACTCGTTGGAACCCCTTGTCTGTTCGTTGGAAGAAATTCAATTCTTGTGTGGGTTTGTTGGTTAAAGCCACTTTCAAGGGCTCTTCTATCGGCCCTATAACCACAGTGAATCTTACTGGAATAGATTTGTTTGTGGGGGCATCTTTAACCTTCCAAATTTGATAGTGGCTGGCGATCTCAGCTTCACCCTAAACGATGCTGAGATCTCGGGAACCAACCCTAGTATGGATCCCCTTGCCCCCTTTTTCTCTCAAATGCTAGATCAAAACAAACTTGTGGAGCTGGACCCTCTCTGTTATGGTCCAACCTGGAGGAATGGCAGGACCGATTAAGATGGAATTAGCAAAAGATTGGTTAGGTTCTTGGCCTTGGTTTCTCTTCTAACCCATCAACTGGTCTCACCCCTCTGTCATCTCTGGCCATTACCCGATCTGCTTGGAATGGGATACTTCCTCCTTCTCTCACATCTACCCCTTCAAATTTAACCGGGCTTGGCTACTGGAGGAAATCTTCACTAAGGTTGTGGAGTCAAATTGGCTTTCAAACCTCTTGTGACACGGAGTTGGATGACATGTCTAGGTTGGTACATAAACTATCAAAAATTGGGAGAAAAATCAGAAGAAGATTAGAACTAGGACACTGTTGACAATTCTCTCCCTCCTGGCGGCCTCCCCCTCTGGCATTCTCACCAAATTTGAGTCTGTCAGAGCCCTCAAATCTCAAATGGAGAAGAATCTTGTTCATGAGGCTCTCACCTGGAAACTGAAGAGCAGACTAAAATGGATGGAGTTGGGGGATGCCAATACAAAATTCTTTTACAATTATGCTTCTACTTGCATAAATTTCAATGCTATTTGGGCCCTTCAAAATGAATATGGCTTGTTGTTACATGAGAAAAGTCAGATAAAATCTCTGTCATTTCTCTGATTTATATAAGGATGATGGGAGTACTACTATTGGAGACCAAATGGAAATCATTAAACTATTCCCATCTTTCATCTCCAAAGAGGAGGGCAGTGTTTTCACTGCTGAGGTATCTATTGTTAAAGATGGAGAAGCTCTCAAAAGCTTCAAAAAGGATAAGATTCCTCGGCCTCATGGATGGCCTGCTGAATTTTTTCTCCGGTTTTTTGACTTGGTGGGAAAAGATCTCCTTGATGCTCTGGAACTCTCTAGAAGGAAAGGTAGGGTTAAATTTCCCCTAATTGCTACTTTTATAACACTTATCCCCAAGTGTGAGAAGGCCTCAACCTTTGCTGACTTCAGATGTATTTCTCTGTGTAACTTGGTTTACAAACTCATTGCAAAGATTACACCTATTCATCTGAAGCCCTTCCTGGAAAAATATCTCATGTGAACAGTTTGGATTTCTCAAAAGTAGGAGTATCTTGGAACCAGTATGAATCACTCAGGAAGTTCTTCATTCTAATAAAACAAAAAAGCTCGATTCCCTTGTCCTGAAACTTGACCTTATAAAATCTTTTGACAGAGTAAACTGGACCTTTGTGAGACTTGTCCTTTTACGAATTGGAGTCCCCCTAGAAGGGGTGAACTGGATCATGGGATGCCTAGACTGCACAAATTTCTCGGTTATCATAAATGGCACCCCTTCTGGTTTTTTTGCTTCTTCAAGGGGTATCCGCCAGGAATGCCGCCTCTCACCTCTCCTCTTCCTTCTGGTTATCGAAGGTCTCAGCCTCCTTATCAAGGAGTCCCACCTAAATGGAAAAATCCAGGGGTTGAGGATCTCTCCACTGCTAGCATTAACTCATTTTCTCTTTGTCGATGATGCAATACTCTTTCACATCGGGGCCTTATGTGAATGGCAGGTTTTTTATGGCTCTCTGAACCTTTTTTGTTCAGCCACATGTATGTGTATCAATACTAAAAAATCTTCTTTCCTCTACAATTATACTGATGAGGAGACCAGAAATGACATTAAGACTCTTCTACCTTACAAAATGAATCACATCGATGAGGGTTTCAAATATTTGGATTACTATTTAAGACCCACCAGCTATGGCACTATGTATTAGAGATGGCTTTTTAGAAGCTTTGAAAACAAAATCAGCCATCGGTCATATAGACTTCTCACCCTGAGTGGCAGACTTACTCTTATTCGATTTGTACTCATAGGATTACCTGTTTATTGGTTCTCCCTATCCAGGGTTCCAAATTTCATCTTGCAGCGTTTGAGACATTGTATGTTCATCTTTCTCTGGGGCAGTAAGGAGGGAAGCTCTAAGATGCATTTGGCTAATTGGCATGTCTTATCCGGACCTGTAGCTTATGGAGGATGGGATGTTAAAAATATGGATTGGTTTGGTACCTCACTCATACCGAAGAGATTCTGGATGGTTTTAAATAGTACGGACATTTAGAGTCAAATTATAAAAGCTAAGTACCTAAAAAAACTTTATGTGGAAGACAAGTTACATAAGTGCTGCTACTCTGTACGCTGCACATCCTACTTCTGGAATGGGTTTGTCTGCTTTCTCACTTGGATAAGTAGGAAAATTGGATGGAAAGTGGGTAATGGACTCAATATCAGACTAGGTATGTACTTAGTTGTGGGTCAAAACTCTTCTTATCTTCTCTCGGAGGACCTCCGCAAATACCTTGAGGATTATGTTCTTCTCACTCTCAATGATGGAAGCATTGGAAACACTGTCTCACATAGTCACTCATATTGGTTTTCTTCTGAATACCTGAATCTAGGAGGCAGTTAGAAGTCTGGATGGAATGAATACACCTCGGGCTTGTCTCATGGTGGGATCAGTCTAAAGGACTCTTGTAATACCTTACTTTGTATGCATAACAAATTAAATGGTGAGGTCACTGCTTCATTGTCTTATGACCTTATAGTTTCTTCCCATGTGGCGCTTTCGACTAAGAGAGTTCTGATTCAGATATGGAACTATAATTTACCTTCTAAAATCAAGTGTTTTTTATAGCTAGTTTTGGGTAATCGCATCAGTACATGGGATACTTTGCTGAGGAAAGGGTGGTGTGGCCCTAGTGGATGTTGCCTTTGTCTGTCTGTAGAGGAATCTATCAGGAATCTCTTTCTTTCATGTCCCTTTGTAAGAAATTTACTTGCTCAGCTCAAGAGTACACACAATTTGGACATCTCCTAGCCGGCCTCTTCGATCCTTGGGCACCTTGAGTTATGGTATGGAAATTCTTCAGCTTGCTCACATCTGCCTCTGTTCCTCATTTGGAATATTTGGATCACCCGTAATCTCACTTTTTTTGAAGGCAAAAACATTGGGACAATACTAGACCAGTTAATCTTGTTTCATATTCATAGGAAAAGGAAAGGACCAAGCCTTGGTGGGCTCTCCTCCAGTGCTCCATTACCCACATGGGTTCTTTGATGGAGCCTCAAAGAGCAACTTGGGTGGTGCTAGCACTGCGCTCGAACTCAACAATATGCACTCTTTCATTTTGAAATTGGGATGTGGCTACAACACAAACTCTAGAGCAAAGTTACTTGCCTTATGGTCGTTATTTTTTTTTGCTGCTGAAATTGGTATACCTTCCCTTTATATTTCCGGTGACTCCTCGGCTGTTATAAATTGGATAAATGGAAAAGCAGCCCTCTCTGTACTTGATCTAGAAGGATGGTGTGACAAAATATCAGTCCTAAAATCCTCTTTTCTCTCTTTAGAGATTCAACATGTATACCATGAACACAATTAAAAAGCGGACTGCTTAACCAAGGAAGCGCTCATATTGGCCCGTGGCCTATTGTTCTTCACTGATTTATGTGAAGGACACGTTATTGGGGGAAGCGAGACTCATATCTTCTAATAGTCTCACATGAGTAGTTTCATTGTGATGGATATTCTTTTTTCATGCCTTTGGCATTGATATCTTTATTGTCTTTAGTCTCCATGGATGAAGAATAAAAAATTAGGATTAGTCGTCTCCCCAAGCGCTTCGTGGATAAAAATTATGGTTGATGCTTGTGTTCATGGTGGTATATCTGTCTCCCTATTTTGAGAAGGGGGATCCTTCAACAATCTTTTCTTTGTGTGCAGCTTGCTCCCACTATGCTTCTAGATGTTACTAAGGGTCTTACTAGACCCTCCTTGTGATGTAAAAATTATCCTTTGATTCTTATGAATATCAAGTCTAAGTATTTTTTCTTCTGAAAAAAATAAAAATAAATTTTACATCTGAATCTCAACATGATTTTGGAGGAAATTTATTTTTCATTGTACAATGAAACATACAAGGATATTTTTTTTTCATAATATGTTAAATAAAATTGTAGAAATTGATAATTCTATAAAAGTTGATAATACATATAGAAAATCATAAACATAATTGTTAAGAAGACTTAAATTACTATTACAATGTTGTATGTGTTTCTAAACAAGGATTCACAAGAATAGGGGAAAGGAGGAAACCATGTGTACAATATTCTAGTGTGGGAATAGATATAAGTTTCATTGATTTTGTATTGATGATCAAATTTGAGGACATGTACAATAATAAAATTATTTTTTGGCACCATAAGTTTGAATTACTTATGTTTTTTGTGTTAATATGGTGGTATTGATAGTACTTAAATTGTTGCGGTGTTATAGTGTTATTAGCACACTTTACATTTTGTGGTGTTGTGGTGGTATTTGCATATTTTGTTGTATACGATGTTATATTTGTTAAAAATATTGGAAATTGAGTTTTCCTCATCTATGTTAAGAGAAATGACATGTTAGACAGTCCCATAAAATGGTTCTACCATATTATTTGTCACGTAGACATACTCTATCATTTATCACATGGACATGTACAAATAGGATTTAGTTAAGAAGATTTGCACCATCAACATAAAAAATCCATAACTAATTATTTTGTAAATAAATTAATTCAATATTTATTTTTTGTTTTGTCAATTCAAATAAATGACCAAAGATTAAATTATGAACTTTTGCACCGCAATCAAAACAAGCTCAATTTATTATTTTTAGAATATCTAAGCAAATAAATTCATACATGATTTATTTATGAGGCTTTCCACCACACGCACAACAAGTTCACAAATATATCATAAAGTAGTAATACAAATGATTTGAATTAAATTTATTTAATTGATGATTAATTTATATTATTAAATTTGGGCATGGAAATTAGTGTCCTTATTAGGTTTTATGCACAGGACATGGGTATCAATCCATGGAGATAGTCAATGCATAAAACCTCAAACCAGGGCCTTAAAAGTAGCTTTTAGGAATATAGGACCAAGAAAGACAAGCAAAATGTCACCTCACATATTTCTAAGAGTATTCTTAGCCTCTATGTATGGGTATTACTATTATAAGGTTTTAATCACTAGGGATAGGTCTAGTGGCCCTCAACATGGTTGGGAGAAAAATCCTAGGCCTTAGGCTAAACGAATCCTAAGCCTCTAGAAATGTCATGTTGGCAAGTACCATATAGTGGTACTAAGATCATATTTGTCACATAGACATGTAGTGTGTAGAAATATGATTTAATAACGATGATTTGCATCATTACAAAACAACTTCACAAATAATTATTTTATAAAAAATTTCATTTGAATAAATGCTCACGATTAATCTAGAGGTTTTACACCACAATCATAACAAATTCAATTATTATTTTTATATGACTTAAGTTCACAAAGAATTATTTTGTGCAGAACTCAACTCAATTATTCATTGTTAATATTATTGAAGAAAATAAATACCTATGATTCTTCGTATTGACAAATAATTAAACACAACCATTTTTAATTTATTACTATTATAAAATATTAATAAAAGTTATTTGAATTGGAAATTTATTATTTAATAGGGTATATTTGTATTGATCTTATAAAATTACTTATGGAAATTAGTATCATTATTAGGCTTTGAGCACAAGGCTTGGATCTCAAATCCTTGGCCATGTTTAAGGGAGGAACCTCTTCCTTGGGCCCTAAAAGAAGCTTTATTGAATCTAGGGCCAACAAATATGGTCAACACACATGCCTTATTAAGAGTATTTCTAATTTCTATGTGTGGGAATTGATGTTATTATAAGGTTTTGATCACTAGTGATAGGTCTACTAGCCCTCTACCTAGTTAAGAGAAAAAATCTAACCCTTAGCCTAAATGAAGCTTCAAGGAATGCAAGGATAATAATGATTTGCTAAACCAATACAAATGAATTTTGTGAAGATATGTGGTCGTATAATAGGGATAATGGTGGGAATTGGAGGAAATAAAAGTAGATATAAATGGTGTCAACAAAGACGATCCCCAAAATAGATTCAACAAGATCGCACTAGTGAAAAATTTGATGGACACAAATACTGTAATGTCCTCAAAATTTGAAAATAATTTTTTTTATTAGGCTAGTCATTTACTGCCTCAACTGGACATTATTTAACTCTGTGGAATGTGTCGTACTTTGTTTTTTGTATTGAATGTCGTAAGCTGTCCTTACATCCTACTTTCATATTTCCAGATGTGGTTATCAATGTAACGCTATGGTGTCGTGATATTGATTACTATCTTTATCTATGGTTACACATTTACATGTATGTTAATTGTTTCGATTACGTACTCATTGGTTATAATGTTTGATTACTGTTGTATAAACAATTATGACTTAACTTGTTATTGAAAAAAGGGTGGAGTGGTAGCACTTGTTTTCCCTTGTAAACACCTAAGATGTAACTTTTTTCTACTTGTCACTACGGGCTTACTTAGTTCTTATGAACTAACACATTTATTTCCACTTTTTGTGCAGGTGCACTTGGTGACGGAAACTATTTATAAAAGTTGAACATGACATGTTGTCTGTTTCGTCACTAGTACTCTATTTTACAGATCTAGCCTAGTGACATTATGATGGTTGTTAGTTGACTTTATGCCATACTGGATGTTTCACTAGATTGAGTTTCACAGGTTCTTATCATTATTTTTATGGACCCTACGCCATTGATTTAGTTGTTCCTGTATTTATTATTTACGTGGCATGCATACTTGTATATGGTATTGATATGTTATAACTTGGTTCATGATTTGATATGGTCTTGGTGTAATATTTAAAACCATACCATTAGCCCTTCCATGGCATATTTCATATGCCATGGAATATGTCTAAACATATGTATTCGATGCATATTTTACATGGCATGTTGATTAAACTGGGCTCTGTGTTAAACGGTGATATAAACTATACAATGTGGGTTTCAAAATATGTTGTTGGAGGCCAGGGTGGCAACATTAATGCACATTGAAATGCGTGGGCCTCAAGCTTAGGTCTTGGCTCTCACGTTGGTTTGGGGTCATTTGCAGCAGGGCTGTGTGAGCTTTGCCTCTATGCGGTGTGTTGGAGTGGAGCTTGGAAGGGTGGGTTGTGGTGGAAGGTGCGTATTCCACATTGGTTTAACAACGTTTGTTTTGTTGGTTCAGTTTGGGTTCAAATCGTACTCCTTATCATGGTTCTCTTCTTTGTTTGCAGGTGCAGGGTTTGAAGAGACGTGGTCATGGGTCGTGGGTTGTTCAGAGGCAATTCCATACCCATATGGGTAAGCCCCACTGTAAAAGTCTTAAAAATTGTCCCCCTCTTGCATGGTTGTTGCAACAGAGTTTAAAACTCGTCATGGTTTGAATGTTTGGTTATGGTTTTGATGGCTGTGTTTGTGGGAAAAGGACTGTCTGTATAATGAAATTGTAAGGCATTAAGGATGCCTGTAATGACTCGAGGTTTTACTGGGGTTTAGTGCCTTTGGGCTAGGACTATTTTATTCAAGTTTTATGGATAGAAACTTTGTGCAGCAATGTGGCTTGGGAATACTTGATAGGATTTGCGTATAGTAAATTTGGTTAAGTTCTTGGTAATGGTGGCAACACCATTGCTTGCAATGGTGCAAGGTCGAGGTTATATGACTATGTAGTTCCTTATTGGATTTTATATTGGTTATGTATATATATTTACATCATTTGCACACTGTGTTGATTTCATAGTTATAACTCTTATTAGTTGGAATTTTTGGATTCGCAAATCGTTTTTAATATGTGAAATCGCTATTGTGTTGTTTGACCTTTGGAGCCATGCCGAAAAGAGAAATGGAGTTCCCTCCATTTACACTACGACTGTGTAGTTAGATGAATTGATTATTGTTTTTATGGTTTGAAACTTTTTTATGGTTAATCCTTGTATTAGATTGTAAGAGTCGTGATAGTGGTGTAACCCTTTGATGGGTGTCATTGATATTTGCATAGCGTAGACAGGGTAGCGTTAACATTTAAATGCTCTATTATGATTAGGGCCGAGGGCCATATTTACAGTGTGTTTTTTTAATTGGGTCTTTCGACCACTGTGTATTTTTAATTGGGTCTTTAATTGGGCCTTTCGACCACTTAATGCAATTCTAGAGCTCCTCGCTCAACACTAATGCTAGGATGTACTTGTAGGATACACCTAAGGATACAATGGCCAAGGATTCGATGTTCAAAATATTATGCTCAACATCAACTTGGAAGGCTCCAGGGCTTATGCCCAACACTTCCAATTTATATTTTCATGTGCTCCAGATTTTCTTGCTCAACACAAAGGTTTTCATATCTCATGTGTTTCAGAGCTCCTCTCTTAACACAAAACATCTCATCAATCATGTGCTTCAGGGTCCACGCCTAACACATATATCATACATAAAACATATGCAACTAGCTTACACCGAATATATCAAACAAATCATCATGTTCATATGAAATGGGGTCTTTGACCCAGTATATCAAAATAAAACATTAAGGTAACATCATAATGAATGGGGCTCATGCCCATAAGTGTTAGGTCCAAAATTCAAGATATTACACATACATACCTCCAGGAGTTCGCACCCAAAGTTGGGTTTGGTACTAAGTTGAGGCGCATGCATGTTGCTAGTGCATTCTTTCCTCTAGCATGTACACACCCAAATGAGTGCACATATTCCTACAAAACAAAATAAAAAAATAGTTTGTGGCCATGTTGGACATAACAAAACCTCGTTGCGCTGTTTGGTTTTGGTTTCATGCCCCCATTGCAAATTTTGAAAGTGTCCGTGAATGGCCTTAGGGTGCCAGGAAAAAAATGCCATAGAACCAAAAACCTGACTCCATTCGTGAATCTATCGATTCTAATCAATTCAAGATGTCAGGTTTTAGCTGGTACCCCCCTACCGTTACTCAATTTCCCAAAAACACTCTTATTGTACCATCTCTGGAACTCAGGTTCTCCTTAGTGAAGGACATTCCATTTTTACACAAGGGGATCAATTTTGAATCGAACGCTCCCAAGTGACAGTGACAAGTGTGAACACATCCATAATGGCCAGAATACCTTAGAAAAAGTAATGGAAAACAACATCATTTCCTTTACATTGTTATGATTAGGTGTTTGTATTAATAATCATTGTCCCTTATTTTTCCATCTCACCATTTTTATTGCTTTAACTTTAATATTATGTGCCTCACTAGTTTCTCTTACCAACAACAAAGAATATTCCATTATGAGTGGTTGGTTCACTGCATAGACTTGGAAATCGATAATCAATTTAACAAGTTGGTGTCTCTTATCAGCGAGAACTCCTAAGGAAGGATTTGTTAGATATGCAATAATTATTTTGTATAATCCCATCCCCAACACCCCCTCCACTGGGTCAAGCTTTTCCAAATGCATATTCTCTGGAACAGAGACCTCGATCCTACTAACTGCTTGCGATATATTTTTAACTCCAAGACTATTATCAATTGAAAACAAAAAATCTAAATGTATTTTGGGATTAGAAATATTTATATGCCATGTAAAATTTAATCTTGTTGAATCTCCCTTAAACAATTCCTTCACTTGTAAGTCATCTAGGACAATTGTTGTCTCTACTACAAAGATGAATATTTCTAAATGATCTCTAAATAGTAGAACTTTATTTGGGATGCCAATTTGACACCAAGACTAGGTAGGCACTAATGTTGGGTATGGTGAATTAATTAGTGCACATATTAAACCAAAAGAATTCAACCATTCGCTACCTCTTCCTCTGGGTAATTAAATTATTGTTATTAAAGTGCTATTCAATTGGCAAGGTTTATACAATGTTCCTAGTTATTTCTATTCCCTACTACTACTTTGATATCTCTTATCATGCAATTTGCTCATGTATTGAAAACCAATTCTTTGCAATTATCTATCATACTAAAAAAATTGCTAGGTTTTTCATCCTTCAATTTTTGAGGGTTTTCCCAGGGTACAACTTGTGTATTATGGATTGAATGATTTATGTGACTGAATTGTTTTATGAGATTAACATATGTTGTAATTTATTATCAAAAGTTTTAAAGTTCAAGCATCTTCAATTTTTTTTCAAACATTGACAAGTACTTGGAGGGGGTTTTGTCGAGATGGACAACATTTCCTCTTATATAGAACATTCCAAACTGACTAAGAAAACTTCAGTGGTTTTTAGTTCACTCTCAACTAGAAGACTAGGATGAGATGAATGTTGGGTCAAGGTGACCACTTTATCCTGAACACTCTTTGATGAAAGAGTGGGATCGGGTGTAGATGACATTGACTTGACCACATATACGTAATTCTTAGAAGGAAGAGTAAGTTGTATTTCTTGTGCTTCTCTCTTTGAATAAAGAGTGGGATGGACGAAGGATGGAATTGAATTGACCACTTTATCAACCAGTGGGGGGTCAAAGGACAACTTACGATAACCTATTGGAATTTGTCACCGGGGAACAGTAATATCTTCCAACAACTTTGAATCTTCATCCATGCGAGAAAAAAGGTAAGTAAGGTACATATACTTACATAATAGGCAAGGGTTCTTGACTTTACCTCTTCAACTCTTAAGTACATAGTCACTGGTTGATGGGGTATCATCAGCATGATGACCAAAGGCTGATGAATGGGGTGTTGCAAGACCTTATACCACACCTATAAAACTTGGGAAGGACCATGATAATACTTAAGAAGGTGATCACCCTTACAAAGTATACAAGATAATTTAGTCTTATGAGTTGTTTTTGCGTGTAAATCAACACTCTCCATACTGGGATAAGTCCTTAGTTGATTTTTTTTATTGTATTTATTCTTCTTAATCTTTCTTTTATTCTTCTTCTTATCCACTTTATTACTAGCATCGTAAATTTCAACACAAAAAGAGGGATAAAGGGAAGAAGAAAAATATGGTGAAGAAGGTGAAGGATCCACATGGGGTTGGTGTTCTTACGATGGTGAATTAATATTCAAGACATTGGATGCATCTGGAATCACCAGATGGAATAACCATATTGACAATCCTATAGTCAATCTGGGAATATTATTTATTATTTATAACTAGAATCAGAGCTAAGTGTGAGTATAACTCTGAGTTGATCATCGACCGATTCAGAGTTTTAAAACATTTCTCCCAACTTCAACAAAGACCTTTGTTTGTGTGATTGGATTGTTTTAACTTTGTTGTTGATATTTGGCACTTGCCTTAATAGCATTCTCAAATTATTTTCAACTTATGCTTGGCCTTTCTATGTCATTTTTTTCTGGGAGACTGTTCTTTGACAAAGTTGCCAAATTTGATTCTCTGCTTTAACCATTTTTGCATTAAAACATTTACACCATTGTCTGATTCATTGGTTCTCAACGGTTTTATGTAAAGATTTTATTGGAGTTCGTGGATTTGAAGGACGTATCCCATTTAATCCTTCTTTAAATTAACTCGACATATAGTGAATACCCCTGCTCACGTGTATCTGGCTTGGACTCTTTGGACACACATCCCCCAAAAAATACTACATATAAATGAAGACAGGTGGAATTTAGGGAGAACCCTAGTTGTAGGAGAAGAGCCATTCACCCCACATCCTACTTTGATTTCACAGATGCACAACAATCTTTCATCAGCAAATTGCTTTACATATTTTCTAATAAACGGGCACATGGAAAATTCATGGCATGCAAGGTCTTGGAGGTAAGTATTATAGCAAATCCATGTTTGGGTGCAAACCCTCAAGCCCACAGTAGTAGTGGCATCTAAGGGACATCATATAAAGTAATTATTTCTTGGGAAAACAAACCAGAAATCTAGTTTGTAGAGGTTCTGAGGTAGTTGTTCAGAAGAACTTCCAGCAACTCCAAATTCTAGGAAAATAAAATGGGCAACGAGTATTACAGAGTAAATGTCCTCCTAAAAATTGTATAGGATAACATATATAGTGATCACTATTCACAATGTGGAAATAATATTAAAAACAAAGCCATGCAATGATGTCGGTTATAGAAAGGATAAATACAACAAATACAAATTAAAATTTACTCTTCCAACTATATACACATGGGATGGTCCCTTATTTTTTGTCTGCAGTACAAACATGTTGGATATCCTGGTCTTACTTTTGATTTTGAAACTTTATTTTGAGAAAGTGAGGCTCAACACTCAAACCTAAATCCATTTTTACTGCGCTCCCATGTTCTTAACATGGTTTGAAAGGTTCGCACTTGCCACTTCCAGAATTTTGCAATTGTGTCTGTCTGTGGAGTTTTAGTTGTTTCCAAGAATTAGACTCGCAATTATACTTTTAGTTATTCAAACTAAGAGATAAATTGTTGATATTGCTACGATGTCACTTACTCATTTAGAATTTTGTTCTTGGGTAAACCATTGGATGTTGAAATTGTACCTTTTTAGTGTCAAAAACCATTTTCAAAATTAAGCTCTCACTAAAGAAGTCTTGCTAATGGTCACACTTACATAGTCAAACACACACTCACACCAAAAATTATTACAGGTACAAACATTGCAACATTATTGACTATACACAGAGTATCTCGCTCAAAAAAGAGATAGCCTTTTACTTGAGTGGAAAATCAAATCACTCTTAGCAAGCAAAGCTAAATCTGGGAAATATAAGAGAACTCTTTCTCTGCAATGAACTAAAAGTAGAGCCTCATTTCCCAAGCTATTGTGTGAGAGTATAGCCAATACAACTATAGGAAATCATTCTTAATTATAATATGTTACCTTTAGCACTTTCATGAATCAGTAGAGTCTGCTTAGCAGATTCTTCTTTGTTTAAATGCATCCCTTTAATCATCAACGTTATGTAAGTTCCCTTGTTAAGTGTGAAGGTCATGTCTAAGTGTGAAGGTCATGTCTATGGGAAACCTAATTGGTTGTAGCAAAATAAAATCACATCGTCTGTTCCATAGAAACAAAACTTGTCGAGTAGGACTTGCATTTTCCATTAGCAAGTTATACCAGCTTTATGTTATGCTCCCTCAAGATATGAAGTTTGAACCATTCTCATCATAGAAGAAATTTCATTATCTTGCTCAACAACGAATAAATTAAGTTTGAACCATTCCCATCATAGAAGAAATGTCATTATCTTGCTCAGCAATGAATAAATTAAGTTTGAACACTTAATGGTAGCATCTCCATTGGATGGCATAAAATGGCTAAACATTGTGCTCCGAGGTATGAATCGCACATGAATCGACCCTCACAAAATCACCTTCTAGGCTGTCAAAATAGAAAACTTTTTCAGATAATACTTATTTTTTGATATAAAAGTTTTAAATGTTTCTTTAAACACGGGCTCACTTTGATATATGGATTTATGGTTTCTCTTTCATGTACAAGAAGTTAATATAGGATGCCCTAGTTTCCTAGATTAAGACATGCCTCTGTTTTATTGTTGATTCAAGGTGTTTTACTATTTGTTGCTGCTTAGAAATGCTCCCAATGTTCCCAGAAATTTCACACACTGTTGCATGGGTGTTCAGAACTGGAAATTAATCCTAAAATTCAACCCAAAATTAGGAATTAGGCCTATTACTACTGAAATTAACCCATATTTAAAAATGATGCTCTTAATTGTTTATTAGATACACAATCGTGGAGAATTAAGGTTTCTTTCACACCCAGGTTTTCCCAGACTTGCGAGATTAGACTTGTTGCTTCTATTTCACACACAAAGGGATGCTGAGATTTAAGAAATTAATTCCTAGATGTCACTAGAGGTTTCTTTTATACCTAGAAAGCTTCAAAACTCCTTGATGGGAATCCATGTAATATAGGTAGTAACAAGATGTACAGCAAACAAAACTTGGATGATGTCTTGTGGAATTATCCTTTTACAAGGACGTGTGCAAAACATAATCTATTGGACCCTCAAGTTTGACTTACTTGGATGGAAGAAGGATTGACCTCCAAATCTGGGAAGTATATAGTAGTGTGGGTTTGGTAATGGCATCATAAAGGTGTAATTTGAAAATATAGTCTATATGGTGCATTGGTGTGTAGCAAGTTGTTGTTTAGATGGTTGTGTCCTTAGTTCATAACTTTCAAGAGAAAAAATATAACTAAATATGGTACAAATCCAAGCCATTACCCGAAGGAAACAAGTCGCAACCCATCCTTCCATAGCAGTGGTATAAGAAGGGAAGCTTCAAAGAAAAACTATGGACACCATATTAGTAGCATGGAACAAAAACAGGCACACAAATATTTATTTTGAGAGAAATATTTTTTTAACCGGAATGGAAGAACAAAATTCATAAAATGGAGGAAGGAAAAGCATACGAGTGATTGATTTTGGGCTCTCTATAACAAAATTTGAATTTTTCTCTTTCACCGTGCGGTGTTTTACTGTTTTTTGCTGCTCATAAATGCTCCCAATGTGCCTAGAACTTTCACACACTACTACATGGGTGCTCAGAATTAGAAAGTAATCCTCAAATTCAACCCATAATTAGGAATTATGCCTATTACTATTCAAAATTAACCCATATTTTAAAATGATGCTCTTCATTGCTTATTATATACACAATCATGGAGAATTAAGGTTTCTTTCACACCCAAGTTTTCCCATACTTGAGGGATCACACTTGTTGTTGTTATTTCACACACACAGGGCTACTAAGATTTGAGAAATTCATGCCTAGAATGCTGCTACAAGTTTCTTTCATGCCCAAAAAGCTTTAGAACTCCTTGGTAGACACCCATGCAATATAGGTAGTAACAAGATGTACAACAAACACAGCTTGGATGATGCCTTGTGGAATTATCCTTTTACAAGAAATTGTGCACAACATAATGTATTGGACCCTTAAGTTTGGCTTAGTTTGGCGGAATAAGGATTGACATCCAGATCTCAGAAGTATATAGCAGTGTGGGTTTGGTAATGGAATCATAAAGGTGCAAATTGAAAGGATAGTATGTATGGTGCATTGGTGTAGCAAGTTGTTGTTTAGATGGTTGAGTTCTTAGTTCATAACTATCAAGAGACAAAATCTAACTAAATATGATCCAAATCCAAGCCACTACCAAAAGGAAACAAGTCACAACCCATCCTTCCATGGCAGTGGCATAAGAAGGGTTGCTTCAAAGAAAAATTATGGGCACCATATTGGTAGCATGAAACTAGATACGCATGGAACAAAAACAAGTACCCACATATTTATTTTGAGAGAAATATTTTTTTAACCAGAATGGAAAAACAAAATTCATAAAATGGAGAAAGGAAAAGCACAAGAGTAATTGATTTGGGGCTCTCTATAACAAAAATTGAAATTTTATCTTTCACATATTTTGACAAACACTTTGCAATAAATATCTTACCATTGCGATCTTAATTTTGTGTAGGTTGCATATGATGACCTTTGGATCATAGAATTTGTGTAAATAAGGACTTTGTGGGTGAGATTTGAATGCTTTCCACAGCTAAATGTTGTATCTTCGTTCCAACAAAACTACATCCACTACATTCCCTACAAACAACGGTGCTTTTGTACTATAAAACAACTTATATTCTAATTTATCTTTCTCTTATTCTCTTCCCCTTTATTTATAAGGGCTTTTCTATACTATCTCTTGAGAATGGGAATCAATAACAGTTGTCAATTCCATGAACATCTCCTATGTGCATTGGAAAAGATAGATTCTAGAATTTAATCATGCAAATAGGAAGAATGAAAGAATGATAGATTTATTTAGAGTTACATACTTCAAGGATAGATATTGTAATCATACTCTGTAAAAAGTAGACAGATAAATCCAAAAAATTGAAGTTTAGGTGGCTACGATCAAACCTCTTAATTACTTTATTGCAAAAGAATGTCTCAATTGAAATTGCTAAGTTAGATCAAGAAACAATCTTTGACCAATTAAATATCTCCACACTAAAACTCTTCCATAATTAAATGGGATTGGATGGAGACAACAATGGAATTCATAAGTAGACAATTACAAGCATAAGTTATGTCTAATAATTGGCTCCAGAAGAATGTACAACAAAATTTCCAAGGACACAACTTCTCAGTTCGTAAGAGTTGTGAAACCCCTTGCCCCAAAATATGCAAAGACCTCACAGTTTTAAAATTGAAAAGAGAAATTATTTTCATCCTATAGGAAGTTGTTAAGTAAACTACGCCGAGGATAATATTGCAAGTCCATTCTAAATACCAAAAGATGTTACTAAGAAAGTGTCCCATGACCCAATGTTGTAGGGTGGGTCGCACATAATTGCTAAACCCATTACAATGCAAGGAAAGTTGAATAGACTAAGCACAAGGATTATACCTAACACATCACTAGAGTCTAGCCCGTGGGTGATTAAAACTTGAAAACATAGGTATTTCCTAGCTTGCAATGCACAAAAATAAAATAAAAATAAAAATTAATATGATATATTTGAGTCCCTTTAAATGTCTATATGACTATTTAATCATGTTCCTAACAATTGTTACATATGAATATATGTCATGCATTTCCATACCTTTCTCAATGTATAACTTTACCACTTGTACAATAAATTTTCCATTTGAAGATCTTCAGGGTGGGAAGAAGATGGACTGATTGGAGGAGGAAACAATATTAGACTATACCGTACAATGAGAACTATCAGTAAGCAAGAGAATACTATAGTATCTAAGAAAAATGTGGATACAATTGGACCCAAAAGAGGAAATCGGAGGAGAAAATTGCTTAAATTAATGCCTGGGCATGATTCTTCATCTGTAAACCTTTTTAAAAAGGGACAGAATGAATACTTTGTACATTAATTATTGTTCTATTACATTTCAACATAATCTTCTAATTAAAACAAAAGTTTAAAGAAAGAATAACTGAGAAATAAAATTCGATTGATTTTTCAAAACCCGACGACAAGGAAAAACTAGAAAAATATCATATATATGTCTAAATGTCAGTCAGAAGTCAGAACAAAAAAGAATTAAAATTATTATTATTATAATATGTAAACAAAATAAAAAAATGTGAAATATGAAAAAGAAAGGTCTTCCCTTCCCTCCGTTCTGTGTATTCTCATTTACTATTTTCATATATTTTTCTCTTTTTGTTGATATTTTTTGTTTTATAATGTTCCAATTATAATTTTCTTCTTTTCATTAGGGTAAGAGGTAGTGGGTTAAAATGTTTACTAATTCTAGGTAAGGTGTGTAATGTCCCGGTTTTGACCCCGTTACATTAGATGTATACGATGTATAAATTGTAAATGATCAAGGTGTGGAGCTAAAGGCCACAGCCCCACCATTGATCGGTTATGTTATGTTTTGGATTTGAATTGTCACCGATGGTATATCGGGGCATGCGGCATATATTATGACGGTCATCATGTAAATATGCATCTATAATTAAAAATGAACCCGACCAGCTACGACCACGGAAACTAAAATGAGAAAGGGGCATGATTTTCACAAGGATAAGGATGTGGGGGAAATTGTCAAGCCTTGGGCCATTGAAGGAAAATACCCATGTGTCTTCTTCCCTTGTTTTATTTCAACCACTTTCATTAAGAAAGACTACTGGTGGTTGAGGTAGTTAATTGTTTTGGGGAGTGGGGTGGCAGGACTGTCAGTCCTCACCCACACGCACACTCTACCCACGATTTTGCTGTTCATCCCCTCACGCAGACGCTTCTTCCTCTCCACGAGTTGCTAAACACCCACGCACTGCATTTTCATGTCCTCCTGGTAGCTGTTCACCTTCATGCAGGAGTGGAATTCTCGTTTGCTCTCTCACACACAGAACTTTCTGGGTTTTACCCACGTAGTTTCTTCCCCTGTGGATTTGCGGATGATGTGGTTGTATCCACTCCCCACCGGCTGATTGAGGGTTTGGCATTGTTGCTCACGCTCACCCACAGGCTGGGAGGCTATAATTTCTTCCCTAGCATGGTCTGTATATGTTTTCTTGGTGATCTCATTGCCCAAGACGGGCTGTGTTTCCCCACATTGTTGGCTGTGGTTGTTGTGGTCTTCCTTACATGTTGGGGACTGTTGTAAATTTGCCTGAGAGTCATTTTGGCCACGATTGGGTCAAGAATGACTCTGAATTCGTTTTCCCTATTTAAGCTGTGACAGCTGACTTAATTGCTTGAGTGCAATGGTTGGTCTCCGGACTATGAGAGGAGCAGGGATGTTGTCTTAGATTTGCTTGATAAAACTGGTGGCTGGAAACCACACAGACAGAGCTAGAGGGCTAGCCTTCTTCTCCATCACCCCTGAATAGCACTGGAAGGGAATGCAGGGCCTGAGGGACTGTGTAGCAGAGAAGGGACTGATTCCTTGTGTTGGGTGTGTTTGGGTGTCTTAGAGGTCAGGCTAGTTCTGGTGTAGGTGTTCTTGGCTCTGTAATGAGCTCACCAACTTATCAATTTGCCTTCTCCAGCTCCTTGATGGCCTGATAAACCCAACTATGTTGGCTTGGCTATGTTTTGTATATCCCTAGCTATGTGTAAGCCTGCTAGTTCCCTTATTCCTTGGAGAATCATGCCCAGCTCGGGGGTGGCAGTGCTACTGAGAGATTAAGGAGCACGCTGGCCTATGGTTGGGTGGAACATTGCAGTGACGTAGCTGGTTGCGGATCGAGTTCATCATAAGATAAGTGATCTTGTTCATTTTACTTCTACAACCTTATTTTCTATTAATAAAAATGATGAACAGGTTAAATGATTGCATGCATGTATGAGTGCTGATGGTTTCCGCTGTGTGTGTTGATTAAATTGCATATGTGCATGATATTCTGCAACGCATTTTATTTCAGCATTCTGTTATGCAAATTTTATGCATGTACATGTTCATGGGGCTCTTAGCCTAGGGTGCTTGAATCTTGTAGTCGCGTCCTCTTCGTTGGTCGGAGGCATGGAGATGTGACAAGGTGGGAAAAAGGGGAATCATACTAGATCCCGGAGGAAATCGGGAACTGAACTTTTCCTGAGGGATTAGGGTTGCAACAAATAGTAGGCAGAGATTTTGGTTTTATATAAACACTCGTGTTTTCTAAAGAATACAAGGACTGCAAATGTTGTTGTCATGGGCATATTCTTGGTTATAATATATATTTGCATTGTCTCATGACACCGCAAGCCATTCACCTAGGTAAACTCATACTTAGAACTCAAGCTCTAGGGGATGGTTTTAAAAGTATTAGATTATTTCAGGAGTTGAAGAATCGTAATACATTGGCATACACAAAAGCACATGAATGTGTTTCCATGGACACTAGAAGGATTAGGATAAATGGAAGGGAATTAGACTCACCCCTTCTCCCTTGAGTATCAACCTTTTCCTAAAAGCATTCAAATAAGATAGACAATTGATGGAAAAACAAAGGAATTTATGGATCCCACGAGAAAATGTACAACCACATTTAACCTCACTTTTGTTGAGCTCTGTGAATCCTAGGGAAATGGGAAAATATCTTGATTGTGGTTTTATTTTTCTCCTTTCTTAGCTCCTTTCATAACCCAAGAGACCATAAAATCAAAGAGTTGCACCTTTTCGTATTCCAACATTGTCTTCAATAGTATAAATGTGTGAACCATTTTTTTAAAATTTTTCTTTATTTACCATATTTTCATGATGGATGCGCAAGAGAAGAGCACTTTGGGGAGCTTTTATGTCCTAAATCAAAAGTGAAACTATAATAAATGACCTAATCTCCAAGTCTTGAATGATTTTTGACATGTAATACAACAACAAACAATGGAAAACATCAACAAATTGGGTCATTTATGGGTACGGGAAATACTATGGGTGAATTAATAAACAACAAGGGTCTCATCTACTTGATTGATTTATGGAATCAGGCCAATTTCTATGGAATATTTTATCTTTTGAGGAACCTTGAAGCATCCATCCTTTCAATACCTTTTGAACTCTTTTTGAATCATTTGAAGAGGGTCATATTTCAGTATTCTTGAGGATCATTGGTGGACTCTTTATGCAACAAATGAAGCTATAGTCCATTCTGTTGAAGCATACACTTTTGGGGTAAAGTTTTGTGATTTGGTGGGACTTATTCACCTTGAAGAGGCCTCACACAATGTGCCCTAGAGGGTCAAGACGTTCTAACTTTTGAAGATTTTTATGGAATTTGTTGAAATAGTATCAAGAGAAAAATTCCTAAAAATGATAATTTGTTAGCCTAAAAAATGCATAGAAAACCCTTGTTTCAGCACCATGTTCGATAAGAGTATGGAGGAGGTCTTCAAATGTTCTTATATTAGAAAATGCAGCTTGTTCTTTCATCATTTGAGCATCATGTATGCCTGCAACAAGGTGTTTTGGGGAGATTATAGACTTTGTATCATGACAAGATATGAGTGGAGTATTTGATGGAATATACCTTTTTTTAGAGCGTTGTGAACATGACATAAATAGGTGACTCCCAACCGGTTTCTTATATGCTTATATGGAGGATAGTTTGAATATCCTTCTATTGTAAAGATTGTCGAGCGAAATTGATGTCGTTTTAATTCCGTTGCAGTAATTGCCCAACTATTTATTTACTTATCAATCCGGGGTACGTAAACTGACGAAGCACGTGCACTGTTTGTGCAGGACTGAAGTAAATTTAATCTAACTTAATCTAATTTGCTGAAATCAAATTAATCTAGGAAAGCATTGAACACTAACTAGGAAAGCATTGAAACACTAACTAGGAAAGCATTGAAATTGCGTAAGAGAAATACAACATGTGAAGAGTTAACAACAATGACATAAGTGAGCTCACATCCACAAATCAATAATCAAATGACAATCATGAAAATATAACAATGAAAGCTTGAATCACGAT
>LPNX010239676.1:0-10831 GCA_001517045.1 Pseudotsuga menziesii | reverse complement strand
TCCAATCCCCCTATTCCTCCTTCCCCTTAGCACCCATACCCTCCCCAACCCACCCCCCAAATCTCTCTCTCTACCACTTAGTAAGATCCTCTCTCTCACTCACATAAAACTACGCCAAGCCCTACCTTTAATCTCCCCCTGTCTCTCTAACACTTCCTAAATTGCTGTTTCACTTTCCCTTTAGAATAATCCTCCACTTATAGTTGATAACCACCTCTACCTCTCTCTCCAAACCCATTAACACAACTTGTTCTCTCACTCTCACTACCCCTAACACCCCACTCTCTCTCCCTCAGCCAATCCCATCTCCTTCCTTTCTCTCTCACTTCTCCTACTCCTTTTCCTCTCTCTCTCTCTCTCTGTCTTCCCCCACCCTATACACTCCCGTGTCTCAAAATTTCCCAATCTTTCATAAACCCATACTAACCAAACTCCCCATTTCAATGTTTATCTCTTTCTCTCCCTCAAGCCCCATCCTCCCCCCTCACCTCTCTCTCTCTCTCTCTCTATTTATTTATCTCTATCGCTATCACATACAGACAAAGGCACCCCTATTATCCTCCAACTATCCCTAAACCACCTCTCTCTCTCTCTCTCTCTCTCTCTCTTCACCCACCCTATACACTCCCTTGTCTCAAAATTTTCCTAATATTTCATAAACCTATACTAACCACACTCCCCATTGCAATTTTTATCTCTCTCTCCCTCAAACCCCATCCTTCCCCCTCACCTCTCTCTCTCTCTCTCTCTCTCTCTCTCTCTCTCTCTCTCTCTCTCTACTAAACCCCCCTCCCCTTATTGTAATATATATAACTCTTTCTCTCCCTCAACCCCCCTCCTCCCCCTACCACTAATCATCAACACCCTCCCCCCTTTTCCCCCAAAATATATCTCCCTTTTTCTCTCTGCACTAGTGGAAAATGAGAGATTAGTGACCAAAAAAATGACCAAAATCCGCATATCAATGACTGCTTTTGGTTTGGCGATTGCTGGTGGCTAATTTACGGTCTTTTATTATGCGACCAAAATTGGTCATTTTTATTTTGGTCATTTATAGCTTGTTAGTTGGTCATTAATTTGGTCATATGTCTAGTCATTAATGTGGTCATATATTTGAATCAATGACGAAATCTATGACCACATTTATAACCAAATTAATGACCACACGACAAACTAAAATATGACCAAATTTGGTCACGTAATAAAAGACCGTAAATTAGCCACCAAAACTGTCTTTTGGTCATTGATATGCGAATTTTGGTCGTTTTTTTGGTCATTTATATCTTATTGTTTGGTTATGTATATTTCAATTTTTGGTCATTTAATATGCAAATTTTGGTCACTATTCTCAATTATTGGTCACTAATTTAGTCATTTTTAGCCGTTTTGTGTGGTTATAATATTTTAGTAGTTTTAATGGTGTCTATTATTATCAATATAAATTTTTAATATGATATGATGTTTAAATTAAAAAAATAATCATACATTATTTATCATCATATAATACACACATGAATTATGCAATGTCACATTAATTAGTTAATTACAAAACTTATAAATAATATAAAGTACAACCATATGAGTTTTAAAACCACACAAATTATATTATATGAAATTTCAAGTATTACAATAAATATGAGTTTTCTCAAAAACTATCTCCATATAACTTTACATAAAAATCATCTAGTACATCGATGACTTTTCAAAATATTACAATGGCTAAACCATCCCACTTGTAGTTGGTTTTTAGGCCATACTTAGATCCCGCGACAACTTCAGAACCATACTTAACAGATTGAAACCCTCAACAATAGGCTCTTCATACTCAATAGAAAAGCCTCAGCAGTAGGCCCTTCATACTCAATGGACCACTTAGTTAAGCTCACCCCTGCAAAATCCAATAAAAAATTCTCACTTGTAAGTAGAAAAACAATGAGCTGTAAAGTAGAAAAACAGTGAAGCAAATTATTTATAATGTTCAACAGTTAACAACAGTAACCAAGATCATGTGCAAAATAGGAAAATCTAATCTAACAAATTCAATTTAAGAATTGGATAATTAAACTTGAAAGGATAAATCTACACTATTTAGTACCTAAGAAAAATGAAGAATATAATTTAAATCTAGTATATATTAAAAAGTGTAGTGAATAGAGAAATAACACCATCTGCAATTAGGCTGACTCTCAACATAAATAAGTTTGCCTAAATTAAAAGGAAAAGCACTCCAATAAGCATGAAAAGTAATTGACAATCATGGTAAGTTTTTTCCTCACCTTTTCAGCCACGACACTTCCATTCACTCCAGTATTCTTTGCAACTAATTTCAATGGGTTGCTTAAAGCCCATTTAACAATGCCCGCATCAATCTGTGAGCACCTAAAAGGCCAACACAATTTAAAGCCCATGTAATAACAAGTTGCAAAAGATTAAAAAAAAATGGAATTTTGTGTACACATAATATTTCTACGTTCAACAAATAATATCGACTATAAAACATGGCTCTGGAATCTTTTCCCCCCCCATTGAACTTGATCCTGAATGACAGAGACAAATATCACACCTTTTGCTCATTGTTTTCAAGTGTATCTTTGATAGCATCAACCTTTGAAGCAAGCCTCAATAGATAACACCCGCCACCAACAACGATGCCTTCCTCAACAAGTGTCTGTATACAGTCATGGTTGTAAATTAACTTAAACTTTCTCCAGCGTTTAAGCACATAACAACTCTGAATCTATATTAGGTCTTTATGCAGAAGTTTAACTCCTTGATTACAAACAATAGATTATTTTGAAGTGGCCTGTCAAATATATACAATTCAATGTAGAATTAATTGTCTGTTCATGGAATATGAAGAGAACACAATATACGTATAGTTGAGAACTTATGTGTGTGTGTGTGTGTTCTCTTCTCTTGTGCCCTTGCATACACTACCAATTTATGATCCCCTATAAACTGACCACCTTTATCAAGAAAGTTGTAGGATTTACCAGTAGCATGATCAGTTGCAGATTGTTGAAGGGAAACCTCAAGCATCCTAAATGCGTTAGCCACATCACAACTTTCATCCTACACAAACCACCTATGTTAATAATGACTTGTATTATTTCAAGCTTCAGGCTGTCATCTACTGACTTATCTTGAGAATCTGTTTTGCATGTAACAAATAAAATAAAATTTAATAATTTATGTTCTACTATATCTTGAGACACCAACAAATGAATTATAGCAATAGATTGGTAAATAATAAATATAATGTACAAAGAGATCATATGACCTTTCTTTTTTTCCACCTCCATTCTTTTTGGACTTGGTCCGGCCCAAAGCTAACCATTCTTTTATCTCATGATCATCAATAGCCTTGTTTGGATTCAATTCTTGCAATGGATGCCTTGTGATTTTTTCTGATCAATTTGGCATTATATGGGCAACCAACTCACCCTCAAGGAACAAAGACATTATCAATTAATAATTACATGCATTTACTAATAAATCTTCAAATATAGTGGTCAAATGAGCATACCAATGAATTTGACACAAACCACCAAGTGTAATTGCAATGTGCAAAACAAATCCATGTTTTCAGTTTTGAAAGGATATGCTTTGATTGTATCTCAAATAAAGATGCAATAATAGATCAAAATTTGACATCAATTATGAATTTTAAACAACGATACAATCTTGACTTCTTATGTCCCTCGAGAAATACTAAATTCAGATCTCACAAAGAGAGTTTTGGCATACAAAGTTTTATTGGCATATTTCAAGTAAATGTCAACTTCAAAAACTCACAAACAACTCAAAGAACTTTTCCTAATCATTAAAAGAATAGATATATATATATATATATATATATATGGAAACCCAATAGTTATTAGTAATTACAGGTATAAAATTATAAACTATAAACCCTAAGAGCTAACCTTTGATTACTTGACCACTGCCAATTTCAAATTTTATTGGATCACCCCTCTCAAAGCTTGAGTTGAAAACTATCCCATCTGTAAGAGATACCTACAATAAATGGAGGAAACCATGACAGTCGAGCTGAAGTTTTATACTAAATTCAAATCTCGCAAAGGGAGTTTTGGCATACAAAGTTTTATTGGCATATTTCAAGTAAATGTCAACTTCAGAAACTCACAAACAACTCAAAGAACTTTTCCTAATCATTAAAATCATATATATATATATATATATATGGAAACCCAATAGTTATTAGTAATTACACGTATAAAATTATAAACTATAAACCCCAAGAGCTAACCTTTGATTACTTGACCACTGCCAATTTCAAATTCTATTGGATCACCCCTCTCAAAGCTTGAGTCAAAAACTATCCCATCTATAAGAGATCCTTGCAATAAATGTAGGAAACCATGAAAGTCCAGTTGAAATTTTATACTAAATTCAGATCTCACAAAGGGAGTTTTAGCATACAAAGTTTTATTGGCATATTTCAAGTAAATGCCAACTTCAGAAACTCACAAACAACTGAAAGAAATTTTCCTAATCATTAAAATCATATATATATATATATATATATATATATATGGAAACCCAATAGTTATTAGTAATTACAGGTATAAAATTATAAAGTATAAACCCCAAGAGCTAACCTTTGATTACTTGGCCACTGTAAATTTCAAATTCTATTGGATCACCCCTCTCAAAGCTTGAGTGGAAAACTGTCCCATCTATAAGAGATCCCTGCAATAAATGGAGGAAACCATGACAGTCTAACTGAAATTTTATACTGAATTCAGATCTCACAAAGGGAGTTTTGGCATACAAAGTTTTATTCGCATATTTCAAGTAAATGTCAACTTCAGAAACTAACAAACAACTCAAAGAACTTTTCCTAATTATTAAAAGCATAGATATATATGGAAACTCAATAGTTATTACTAGTCAGTAATTCAAGATACTCTCAAGTAGTGTGCTTATCCCAGTATTTCAAGTATTTCATAGGAACTGCAATGACCCAAAGAAAAATGTAATTTTACTAATAATGCATTCAAGGCTGCCACTCTCCTATAACAGAAAGTTAAAAACCAAAGGACAGTCAAACAAACAAGTAGAAAACCAGCCAATCCTTATCAGAGCTGTCCAATTTTCATGTTGAAAATGGCCTATCTGCAACATGCAGCCAACTAGACAAGCTCAGTTACCAAACTTAAGGAAGCTTCTAGAAGAACTAGTACCTTCTCTATAGAACAAGAATAAGAAACAGAGGTCTAGTTGATCTATATTATATCTGAAGTATGTACATAATGTATCTAATCTCAAGCTACTAGTAAACCATTATCAAAGATTAAAAAAAAGTCTCGAGGGACCTTGACAAGCAACGAAGACAGCATGCTTGCAATGACAAGGCAAAGATTTAAATCTATGTGGATACCTTATGTTAAATGATCACACATTTTTAATGTTTTATGATTTTGTATACTCTATATGTTGGAAGCTGGCTGGCTGGGAAGGAGTGAAATACATACCTGGTCACCATAGGTACAAAGGCCATAAAAATTAAACACATATTAGAGTAAAAATTGCAAACGACAGTGTAACTGACAGAGAAAAATTGAAGGTACTTCTAATATCTTTTTTTTGCAATTTAAAGATTGCAAGCTAGACAAATATTGATTTTGAGATGAAGAAACTCATGCACATTTCAGACGAGGTGGAATACGTAGCTGGTCACTATGGATAAAAAGGCCATAAGATTTTGAAATAAATCAGAGTAAATTGCAAATGGCAGTGTAGCTGACAGAGAAATGGTGAAGGTACTTCTAATATCTGATTTTTTTTGCACTTTGAAGCTTGCAGGCCTAAGAAATATTAATTTCCAAATGGATGCACTTCTTCATCTTTAAGTCCTTAAGTCATCAAGTTAAGGATCATCCTCTTGAAGTTAAGGATGCACTTCTTCATCTTTAAGTCCTTAAGTCATCAAGTTAAGGATCATCCTCTTGAAGTTAGGGATGCAAACTTCAAATATTTTAAGATTTCTCAAGAGGATATATTTCTATTTCTGGATGTTGAATTTCCCCTCTCCGTTCAATTTTCACTTAACAAGCATTGCAATTTCAAAAGCATTAGCATATATTTATTAATTTGGTAGAAAATGATGGAACTTTTCAGCCTCTACCAGAATGCTGAAAGAGCTTTTAGGCATGTTCCTTTCTACCAAAAGAATAGATTCAACAACAAAGAACATTTTTGTGTTTTCAGACAATAATTGTGTAGCCTCACCAAAAAGCAAGTGACCTCTTTTGTAAGGTTGACTTCTGCAGCCAAGATAATCCCAGTTCCATAGAGAAGATAAAGAGCTAGTATAGTAAAAGTATTTTTGCATATTGTAAATCAATAATTACAAAAGTAAAACCAGGAGGTTAATATGTCAAATTCTGGATGTGTATTCATCAAATTCTGGATGTGTATTCTGGTAAAGTCAATTGGAGATTATATACAAATTCAAAATTAAAGGTAGGAGGTGCAAATGATTAGAGGTATGTATTAATGATCATTGGGAAGTGGAATTATTCTGATCATTAGAAGTAGCAGCATTATTCAGCTTTGGAAAAATAAAAAATCATAGATAAACATAGTCATGCTTACAAACACGTGAAATTCAGATCATATTTACAAACACTCCTAAGAGAGAACACTCCTTGCTACTGAGTCCTAAGAGAGACCCCAATATTATGTTGCAGATGCACACACACTGGAGTTAGGCTTTCCATGGGTTGAAGGTGATCTACAGTGTTCACTTGTATCTATTTTTGGGGCCATTGCGAACAAGATAGAATTTAAATTCTAAATATCATTGTCATTTATAAGTTGAGGAAAAGACTTATAAGGAAAAGGAAATTGGGTTAGTAGTTAACAAGGATTTTGAATGTGAAAGAGACGAAATAGAAGTACACAAATTAAATGGAAAAGGCAGAAAACCGAAAGAATAAAGACTCAGAAAGAAGTCATACCTGGTGGAAGATAAATGTCAAATACAAATACTCCATTTTGGTATGGAGTTCCTTTGGGACCCACAATTAAAGTTTTCAACAAATCCATTCTACTAGAATCTACTCACACATGTATGCTGGAATCCCACTCTAGAGGAAGACTTGTCGACAAGGAAGCTATTTCTTTTGTATTGATAACCAGGTGCTTAGGGTATCTCTGATATTATCTGCTTGTTCTGTTTTTGTTTATGAAGTATGTGTATTCTTTGTACTGAGATTGTCACTTGTTTCTTACTGACCCTTGGAGTATTACAGTGGTGACTAAAGATGTAAAAGGTTCTTTTGATTCAATTGAATACCAAGGAACTGTTTTTTTCGACTGAAAAAAAGAAAAAGAAAAAGGAAGTTATTTCTTTTGTAATATATATCATCCTTTTTATATTGTGCTCACCTGTATTATCAATGCTCTGACGATTTGCTCCTAACCCAGTGAAGTTGTTACTATAAGTGTGACGTGGAAAACCCACCGCAATCAAGGAACAGTCCAGGAATTGGAGTGGATTCAAATTTTTTTTATTCATTAAAGCCTTCTTATGTTGATTTTAACAAGTTTCATCATTGGGGCTTTCCTCCACTGAAACAGATGTTGACTGATCTGAATTAGCTTCACTGCACTTCTTCATTTTAGTATCTTCCCCATGTGAAATAGATATTATCCATGGTATGGTAGATGTTTGGTTCTGAGCTGCTTCTGCCAATCCCTCGTAGAATTCCAAGAGACATTTTGCAATGCCAACATCAGCATCTACATTTTTGTCATCAATTCCTCCTGGGAATTTTCTCATGATAATTTTGGATTGATCATATATGTTCTTCATTTTACCAATTAAAGAATCATCACTTCCAATGTTATGATTGGAACTATCACTTCTGTCACTTTTGAGGCAGGATCCCATCAATATTGAAAGGAGATCCGGATACTGTTTCATAGCGTTCAACAGGGATACTAGCTGATGATAGAGCTTGTTCCTTGAACATATGTCTAACATGGAATCATTGATCATAAAGTATTCTAAAACTCAGTTAAGAATATTTTCCTAACTCAGAAGAACATAGGCTGATAAACCTAAGAAAGGATGAGAGCCATGAGAATGTTCCATAGCTTTGTTGTTAAGAATATCTGTTAATGATGTCAACAAAGTTTTTTCCCGACGGTCGAGTTCCTTTTCAACATTTCTCATTTTCTCGTCGGGGTTAGTTTCACTTCTGCAACCACCAAAACCAGTACCATCACTCGAGACAGTTTTCTTCCCATGATTCGTTCTATCAAAAGGGGACCAATAGCCACCCATTGATACTGTAGTTGTCTAGTCATGATCAAAATCATGAGGTGCAATGCTAAGGTTGCTGTTAGAGTTAACAGTTACCGGGGTATACTCAATAGAGCTAACAGCTATTGTGGTGTAGCCAGATTTAACAATTTCTGTGGGATAGTCATCAGAGTTACCAGTTTTTGTAGCATACTCATGAAAGTTGACATTTCCAATTGTGTACTCATTAGAGTTGACATTGACTGTTGTATACTCATTACAGCCGACATTTACTATTGCATATTATTTAGAGTCGGCATTTCCTGCTGCATACTCGTTAGAGTTCACATTTCCTGTTGCATACTTGTTAGAGTTAACAGTTCCTTTGGTGTACTCAGTATGAATTGATTCAAGATCTTCCATTATCCCATCAATTCTGTAGTTTTCTACTTCCCTGCGAACATGACTACCTCTCCTTCCTTTTCTTTCAAACTGGGAATTGGACAACCCACATGCAGCACACCAAGAAAAGTCACATTCTGTACATACACAAAAGACTGTAGAATGCACATTTCCATCCCTTAGTAGACTCTCCAATTGATTTAAAGCGTCATCAGTCTTTTCCTTCCCTATAAAACCTCTATTCAGTATGGAAACTGATGAAAGAAAAGAAAATAGAGGACAAGAATTCAATTATCTATGTACATCTGTGGTAGTTCTGGATGAGGAGGACCATAAAATAATAACTGATTTGTCTTCCCTTGCTATCTATATTCATAAAAAATGAGATAATCCTCTAGATTTAAATTTCCAGTTTGCAAGCTTGAAATCATGATTTATTTCCCCACTCTGTTAAAACATAAAAGCAACACACTAAGAAAAGTCACATTCTGTACATACACAAAAGAATAGAGAATGCACATTTCCATCCCTTAGTAGACTCTCCAATTGATTTACAGGATCGCCAGTCTTTTCCTTCCCTCTAAAACCTCTATTTAGTATGGAAACTGATGAAAGAAAAGAAAATAGAGGACAAGAATTCAATTATCTATGTACATCTGTGGTAGTTCTGGATGAAGAGGACCATAAAATAACAACTGATTCATCTTCCCTTGCTATCTATATTCATAAAAAAGGAGATAATCCTCTAGATTTAAATTTACAGTTTGTAAGCTTGAAATCATGATTTATTTCCCCACTCAGTTAAAAAATAAAAGTAGCATACCTTTCCCTTTGCTGGAATACATCCTCATAGATAATATTTCCTTCTTCTGCTGACACCTGATACAATTGATCATATCCGTCCTCGCCATTGAACCGTAAATATTTTTGTAAGCAATCCACACTGAATTCTCATAGTTTTGCATAGTATCAACATCAAGCAGCTCAACTAAATTTGTTTTACTGAGCTCCAGTCCACACCTACCACATAGTAAGAAATATAAATATATTTTCTCAATTATAAAAGTTAAGAAAATTACTCCCTTTTCCTGAGAAAAAACAGAGTTAACAAGTACAAAATATATGGGGAATACAAGAGCTTAACATGTCCAAGAAAATCACTGTCATATCAAAGAAATACAGGAGAGAATAATTAACTGGTAAGAAAAGAGAATATTATTAAGATTTGTTGAAGAGGACAACCAAGCACTTTTCAGTAGAATTTGTCATGTTAATGGTAGTTGAATCTACTTCACGTATTTTGTCAATATCATTGTCTAATGCGAGTCTTTGAGAACTTTCCTTAGGCACCTCGATGCCCACTCAAATCTTCTAGAATCATTTTTCCTAAGACAATTGTGAGACTGTTGATGTTTTTCCTCCAAAAAAGTGTGATATAGAAGACAATTGTGAGACAATTGTGCCGAAATATTGTCCTCATATAACTTATGTAAGACAAATTTGTGACAGAAATTAATCATGTACTTTTGAATGTAAATTTGTAGTGAAAATTCCTTTTTTGAGGAGTATTAATTAGTTAGTTTACTTGGCATGAAAAATACACATATCAATACAACAAGGTCCAAGAAATATTATAACATAAGTGGATCTTTTTCAAAATTTGGTGTGAAAAAACTTAAATGTGTAATCCTGTCTAGATGCATTTTGATTGCCTAAACTCCAACTGCCATGTTTAAGGTCAAAACATGACAACTAGTCAAAAGTTTCCACAAATGCCTTGTCAGATGCTTATACATTACCTTGGGCATTGCAATTGTACTCTGAGATAAACATATGAGGGTTCTGACATCTCCATTGAGTTCTCAATTATAGATGCCACATTAGACTTTAAGCAGACCCTACACATATGATGCTGGCAGCTAGTGACAAAAGTATCAACAGGATTATGATGTTCACATTGTTATACAGCTGATTGGCACCTCTCCGTCCGAGTGCTGACATCCCTCAGGTCGGCACACAAAAGGACACTTATGGATTGAGGTTTGCCGAGTTTCATTATACCTTGGTTGATGATGAAAGACATTCCCTTTTTATCCAGCTGGTTACTTTGCTATTTTGAGAGTTGAGATGTATGTGCGACTCTCCCTATTAGCA
>LPNX010239630.1:150071-214530 GCA_001517045.1 Pseudotsuga menziesii | reverse complement strand
ACAAGATTCTTTTGGGTTCCTCAAACGAGGTTATAGTGTTTGTTGAGTTAGATAGATTTTAGGTCTCACTTTGAATTAGGGGATAGATTGTGTGCATGTGAGGCTGTGAATCCAAAATAACAATAGCAATGTATGAAAAACTGTAAAAACTTTTAACATGCAAGATTTTTTTTTTTTGAAATAAATGCTAAAATTTTTCTAAACAATGCTGTAAACAAGGGACAGAAATGGCTGTACGGCTGCAAGTGGGACAGGTGGCTGTGCAAGTGCAGGAAAAAGGGAGGCAAAGTGGCTGGGTTTCGGTGCAGAAACAGGTGCAAAAAACAGTTCGCGGACCGCGGGTATGGGGCGGACTCGCGCGGTCAGACCGCGGGTTGGAAGGCAACAGTTGCGCGCAGATCGCTGGTTTAAAGGAAACAGGCGCGGTCTAGGTCGCGAGTTTCGGGCTGACAGCGGCGGTCGGAGCGCGCCTGTGTAATGAACAGGCGCGGTCGGATCGCGACTGTGGGCTGAAAAAACGCGGTCGGGGCGCAGGAAAAAAGGCTATCAGCGGCAGGCTGGTCGCGGGTTAGGGCCTGAAATGCGCGGTCGGGCCGCGGCTGCGGAAAGAAAAAACGCGGTTTCCGGCGGCCGAAAACGACAGCCGAAAGTATAGTACGGAAAAAATAACTTAAAAAAAAGACAACAGAGTCGCCAAAACTGTAGCTAGGGTTTTCACCCTAGCTTGTGCTGATGAGCACCTACTAAGGAATCTGGAATCCTTAGTAGCAGTTCAATGATGTAAACAAAAATAAACTGAAATAAAGACTAAGCTAAAGCAGTAAAAAGTAAAGAACATGAAGCAAAACAGTAAAGAAATATATAATGGTGATTTTTATTGATATTACCTCCAATGAGGAGGTTGGTGGAGTCCGTTGCGCTGGTCCGATGTCGGTGGCTTCGAGCTCCAAGCTGCTTCTTTTCCTTCTCCGGTGGTGGAAATGGGCCAAAAAGAGTTCTCAATGGTGAAAATAGCTTGATGGTAAGCTAGGGTTTCGAGAATAATTTCGGCAGAGGCAGGATGCTTATGACAATGTGTGTGAAATGAGGGGTCTCCACCACTTATTTATAGTTTTTTAGTGGTGGAGTGCTTGCCCATGGTTTTGGAAACCATGTGGTTTAGGGCAGCTTGTTTAGGGTTTTTTCCTCCTTTTCCTTATTATTTTATATTTTTTCTTCCCTTTTGGGGATTTTTGCTATTTTAGAGGAATTTTGGATATTTTTGGAGAAAAAAGGGGTTTTTTGGCCTTTTGAAGGCATTTTTAGGCCTTTTGGAGGCTTTTTAGTGGGATTTTCAGGGAAATATGGTAGGCAAATGGACAAATGAGCCATGTAGTGAGGTAGATGAGGTAGTTAACCATTTTTGGGTGTTAACAACAATCGAAAAGCCTTCACAATGTTCGGTCCATGCCAAACAATTCGAGAATTAAGAGCTCTTCTAACCTCATTCCAAATCTGTTGAGTATAACGACAATGCAGAAAGAGGTGATCAAGAGTTTCAATAGAGTTGCAACAAAGGGCGCATCTACCTAGCCCTGGAAAGAACCTACACTGAATAACATCCCAAGATGGGGATTTGTTTTCCAAGATCGTCTAGAAAAGTAATTTTTCCTTGGCTGGACACTTTAGTTTCCAAATTTGCTTCCACCACCAAATAAGTACCAGTTGATTCTAAACCTCTGTATTTAGTTGAATGTAACCATTCTTGGGTGTAGACTCCCTAGAAGTATGATGATCCCATACCAGCAAATCCGCCCTATCAAATAGTCTGATATGTGTATTTCTCAACACCTCCTTACAATCAGACAAATTCGCAAGATGCTCAAAAAAGAGTCTGAATCTTTGACCAAAAATCCAACCTTGATGCCACATCGTCGTAGACCCTGGATCAGCCAAATCATAGAGGGAAAAAAAAACGGCCACACAAAAATAGTCTTAATTCCATAGATAATAAATTTTCTCCCCTGCATCCCACCCAAGGTGTTGGAGCATTAATACATCCTTAGTATATAGTTTAGACCTTAGGCTAACCTGATTTTTATAATTTTCATTAATGTCCTATGGTTTAGACTTAGGAGAGTTAATCCAGCAATATATCTGATTAACTTGGCCCGTTGAAACCTAAAACAACATCTGATTTGGTCAACCTAGCCCATGTGCTCCCTCATTAAGGCATTGGACCACTACCTCATTGATTTGTGGGGCCCTAGTTTGACTAAGTGTGCTAGAGGTGTATCTGTCCTTTTTTAGCTCTTCTAGGAGCATTTATTGCCACCTAAAGCACCCCACTTGCCTCTATATTCTCACCCATGCATGACTTGGAGTCTTTAATGACCCAACACACCTCACCAACACTCACACATCAATTCGAGTCTGTTTTTCCTGAGTTGGGTCTCCATTGGTCCACCTAGGGGGGATTGAGGTTATTTCTCACATTGACACATGTACAAATCCAATTGGCTTCCAGAGCCACTCAAATTTGTCCATTGTATTATAAATTATGTATGATAATAATATGAAATGTAATCAGCACCTTTCACATGTGTTGTTACATCTATTTTCTATCTCTTTGTTTTCTCTTGCATGTTTTGTCAAACACTTTGATGGTGAAATTTTTCTAGCTCCTAGATCTAACTTGAGAAGCAATTTCTCACATGGTATCTGAGCTAGATGGAGCTGCAACAAATCTTGTAAGGTTGACTTGTTGCGTAGGGAATATTTCTATTTTATGTGAGTGTTTTTCATTGCAAGTTTCTACAACAACTTCATGGATTCGAAAGTTGTTCCTCTCCTTTGCCCTTTCAACTATTCTGAATGGAAGTTGAAGATGTGTGCATATATCAAGAGGAAATGTCTCTATGTGGTGTCCATTGGTGCTATGAGAGAACCAGAGTCCTGTCAAGAGAAGTATGCTTGGCTTAATGACAATGATAGAGCCTATGGAACTATGTGTCTAGCTATACCTCCTACAATGCACTACATCCTTGATTATTTTGATTACCCATTCGAGCTTTGGAGAAATATAGATGAAGATCTTGGCATGCAGTAAGAACATGTGAGCTATATGGAGAGAAAGAAAATGGGCACCTCCTTATGTGTTCTTCCTATGATCTCGGCCTCATGCATTTCTCATGAAGCTGTTCAAAATGAAGAAGAAGAAGTAGCCAAAGATTCAGCAAATGATCTAGCTCAAGTTTCTTCCTCCGTGGATTCCTCTCCTTGTCAAGAAGCTATGTTTCATGAAGAGAGCATAAGATTTTCTTCCATCACTACTGCTGAATATTTACTTTCACCCTTCTCCTCTATGTCTTCTGTTACGAATGGGCAAGATGTATTGCTAGTTGATGTCCATAGCAAGCCTTCTCTAGAAGATGGGTTTTCTTCACATGAGAATATTGGTTTGAAAAATGGATATGTCTCCTCCATCATCACTAGTAGAGTTCCTTCAAGTTCATATGAATATGGAGAAGCTTTTTCCATCACAATGGCGCATTTGGTACTTTTGTTCCACATTCTTGTAGCTAATTACAACCTTCATTCGAAGTTGATGCTTCAAGATCCTTATGACTCGCTTGGGGTTACCTATTCTCAAGCATTTACAGTCTCTTTTAGGTATGGCATCCTATGTGATTCAAATTCCTCACATGGCATCCTATTTGGTTCAAATTACTCAACTGGTGGTTCGAAGTTCAAATATCAAGAGTACCATTTTCTCTCCCATCAATGCATTTCAGTTGTTCTACATGGTCTAAGGATTCATCATACAATTGTTCCTGAGTTGATTGAGCACATTCCACTTCTTCCCAAGAAGAAGATTCCTCCAGACATTTTTTAGTTTGGAAGTATATGTAGATTTTGTTTTTGTTTCATAATCCATTTTTTAGGGGAGGTTTTTCCCATGAAGTTTTGCTCCTTACCTCCGTTACATGGATCAATAAAATTTGTAAAAGGGTAACTTGTGCGTTAGTTTCCAAGGCCTCAAACACTAAATTGTACTAAGTCTGGATTAAGGGAGGGTGTTGGAGCAATAATGCATCCTTAGTATATAGTTTAGACCTTAGGCTAACCTAATTTTCACAAATTTTATTAATGCCCTATGGTTTAGACTTAGGAGAGTTAATGCAACAATATATTTGGTTAACTAGGCATGTTCACACCTACAACAATGCCTGGTTTGGTCAACCTAGCTCATGTGCTCCCTCATTAAGGAATTGGAGCGCTACCTCATTGATTTGTGGGGCCCTGGTTTGGCTAAGTGCACTAGGGGTGTATCTGGCTTGTTTTAGCTCTCCTAGGAGCATTTATTTCCACCTAGAGCACACCACTTGCCTCTATATTCTCACCCACACACGCCTTGGATTCTTTAATGACCCAACACACCTCACCAACACTCACACATCAATTGGAGTCTGTTTGGGATGAGTTGGGTCTCCATTGGTCCACCTAGGGGGGATTGAGGTTATTTCTCATGTTAACAGATTTACAACTCCAATTGGCTTCCAGAGTCACTCGAATTTGTCCATTGTATTATAAATGATGTATGATAATAATTTGAAATGTAATCATCACCTTTCACATGTGTTGTTCCAGCTTTTTTCTATCTCTTTGTTTTCTCTTGCATGTTTTGTCAAACACTTTGATGGTGAAATTGTTCTAGCTCCTATATCTAACTTGAGAAGAAATTTCTCGCACAAGGGTCCTGACCAACCTAAACCTAACTTCCATTTCCCACCCTCCAAAACAGTCCAGAGTGTTACTAGAAATTCTCACCTCCTGCGGATAGGAGTTGTTTCCCTAGATCTAAATGGTATATGTCTAGAACAAATGAGTGATAACAAGGATAAGTACTTTCCCTAGAATTGGTAGATATCTGGAATGAGTCTTTGATCTATTTTACAGTGTGATGTATCAACTTTCTATGGTGCTAGATCTCCATAGATGTACCTGCAATAAACACGTCAAACAATAAACAAGATCAATTGTACCAGAAAATGATCTATAGTTCTATATAAGTGACTAAGAAATCCAATAATAAAATGATTGATCATAACAAAATACATTTTATGGGAAAGAAACCATCATTTCATTAATATGAAGAAGAGATATTACAACCATAATTCCTTAGTGTTGTGATGCCTCCTCACAAACTAAGTCTTGTCCTCAAGGCTCCAACTTGCCTTTCTATGCTCACCCTAGATTTAGCTAGAACTTCAATGTAGCAGCATAAATTTCCTCCTCCCAACCCATGGGGGATGAGCTAGTATTTACATTCCTTGGGAGGATAGGGATGGTTGAGAAATTGGTGGATGAGGTGGAAAGGAGATCCTACTAGGGGGATCTCAAGTCCAGGTGGTCCACAAGAGTGGGGATGAGGATGCCATGAAGCTTTCCTTCACAAGGTCTTCACTTAGTGAAACCATGTTATAGTGCCTTCATTCATGGGATATTAAATAATACCCTTAATTTCACTAGATATTGATAATTACTTACAAAAATCCTTTTGTTGAGCCCCCCTCCCAATACATATTTCCAATTAAAAAACCCTATTTTTACAATATATTCCTTATTTTTACTAGAAATCGATCTTTATACCCCCCCAATACCTATACACCCCCCATATCCTAGTCCCCGCTCCCCAATATGCTACAATATATTGAACTTATTTTTCATAATTAAAAACCCCCCTTTATGAATGAACGTGATAAGATATTTCTCAGCAAGGTGAATCCCCCATGCTTTCCTTCAAGAAGCTTCATGAATCTTCTCTTTTTCCTTTTGAAAGTTGAGCATCGCTCTTTCACTATGTAGAGAGAGCCTTACCAGGGTGGAACCACTTATTGATCAAAGGGTAAAGGAAGTGTCACATCTCATTGTCAAGAGACAAGAGGCGTCACAAAAGAGGGTAACTCTTATTGCATAAAGGGCATAAGCGATGGTGGAATCGGGTATGAAAAATAAGATTCCAGGCGAGTGTGAAACTTCACATTTTGTGGATTGAAGTCATTTTCTGATTTTTTGGGCCTCAACATATGATGGTGATGAGAATTGTGTATAACAAAATGCCCCCCAAAGCATGAGGCTAGAGGTATACGATAGGAGAGAGATTTATAAGAGAAAGTTATCACTTTGAGGCAAGAAATTGCTTTATCGGAGATCATCATTGACTTGGCTTCTGCAATACATCAATACTTTTGACTCATATCCAAATGACTCTTCATCATGGTTACATACCAATACAAGGTAGATCCATGAGAGGGATGAATAAACATGGATACTAGAATACATTGTATATCCATATGAAAGAGACTCAAACTTGGAAATAGATACCAAACATACAATGTAGATCTATGTCATATGGATGCAAACTTGAGCACAACCATGACCATACAAATGTTGATCCATGCTAGGACTCATACAAAATACTCCATTGCAGCCTAGGGAAATCAATGAGCGCTTGACAAATACCCAGGTTCTTCATCTCGTCTTCCACAAAGTATGATTCTATCCATGTGATTACAATGTCTTGATGTCAAACATGGTAGAAACCACTTGATTACCAATAAATGATGAGAACCATTAACAAATGCGAGGGAGATCACGATTGATGTTGATGATTCCCAAGGTACCCTATTACAATCTCTTGAGTGTGAATAGATGATCTGATGTCAGAAACGCAATCGAATATTTTGATCAAAAGTAAATGATGTGAATCTATGTCAAAAGCAAGAGGATCATTCATTGATGCATACAGATTTGAAGGTACTAATTTGTTTCTAAGACTAATTTCTAGATGATGAGCTGAAGTCGATAGGAATAGTCTTGTCAAAGGAGGGCCATGATGAGTCCCACATCAACGACACGAAACTCAGAACAAAGTTTTGGAATTTTGATAATGTTGTAACCATAGGAATCACTCAAAGGTAACTGGCACAAAAGTTTAAATTGTAGATGTAAACTCGTAACATGACTTCCCTTTGAACATCGGGTGGCATGACCGAAGACTTTCCAACATTGACTTAACCAGGAGGATACCAAAACATAATGCGATGGTGGATGATGCATTCTTTGAAAGAATCAAAGGAGAGACATGATTCATTAAAGTGGATCGACTTAGAATCAAGATGAATACCCAATTGACTAAATGAAATGAAGAAAAGTGTCATGTTCAGAGGTGACTAGTAACTACCATTAATTGAAAATGAGATAGTTCCCTTCCCTTAATTTCCCCATCATGATTGATGAGTGCTTCTTTTCATTTTTACGAGTTCAAAGAGGGTAACAAACACTTGTTGTGGCTTATCCCGAGATAATTCCATTCTCATATGTTTCACGAACTTGAGAAAGGAGGGGTTCGGTCCCAAAACAGGGTCTCTCAATGTTTAATTTAACAAGTCCATTGAAAGTTAACTTGGTATCATTCATATTCCGTGAGTCTGAACGAAAATGGAAGAAGACTCCAAAGGGTCCTTTTTCATATAATTTAGTCCATAGGGCCCAAAAAAGTATAAAATAATTCCCAAGAGAACTCTTCCAGTCATGATTGGCAGGAGTATGGGCCTTTTTTGTAATTAGTCAATCCGAATCAAAAAAGAGATAAACTACCATCATAAAGATGACTCTTCAAGTACTTTTACGAGTGTGAAGAATACAAGTTTGCTCGACAATCTTTTCCTATTTAAGGATTCCTAAAAGAGCTTAAAGAATACTCCATTAGGGTTTCTTTTTGCAATGAAGGGGTTTAACGAGTCTGAAAAGAAATGAAATTTGACTCGGAACTTTAGTACTAGGTTTAAAGAGCATGACCAAAATGTCGAAATTAGTGCTCAACAAATTTTTATGTTTTATGAAAGTACGAAAAATTCAAAAACAAACTTATTCATAACAAAAAACTTTAACTTTCGTCCCCTGCAAAAACATTTTAAAAAACTATTAGATCTCCAAAATATTAAAAAACATGTTTTCAATGACTATGTAAAAGGGTATTTTATTAAAAATGATTAAAATAATAATAAACCCTAAAACATTTCATATAAAATCCAATGAAATAGTAAAAACTTACCATTTTACTATTTACCAAGTTGGAGAGCTATTTTGGAGCTATTTGTGTGCATACTTCAGGCAAGGATTCTGGAGCCTTCAACTGTCTGTTTCTCAGCTCGTTAGCTCTAGGTAATAGCTAAGACTATTCCTATAATTTTTTAATGTCCCAATTATGGTATGTAGACCTGAACACTATATAATTTTGTAATTTAAATTTAAAATTCTAATTTTTGAATTAAACCACTCAGAGCCTTACTCGGACATTTTGCAGACAAGAGGAGTGAGCAAGGGGAAGAAACCAAAGATATTTCAGAAATATAATTTCCTCTTCCCTAACACATTTATATCTGGTTCCATTCAGGTTTTAGAATCCGCTATGTGGAAACCTACTTCCACGCTTCTGGGCAACCAATTCGTGAAACTAGGAAGAGTAGTTCAACCTTTTTCAACCAAGGGATTTTGGAAACTTGAAGAGGATTTTCCAAGAATTAATAAAATAGAAAAAATTGTTTTGGACAGTTTTTAGCAGTTCTGGAAATTTCAGAGGAGTTTTGGAAGAACTTGGGGTTTTTGGCAATTTTGGCCTAGTGAAACCCTGCACAGTGGAGGATCCCAAAAGGAAGTACGGCCCAAAATAAACACTATTATGGACTTCTGCATGTGAATTTGGGCCTATCAGTGACCCATAGGAACTTACAGGGCTCGATTTGAGTGGACAGAACTAATTTTACTTCAAAACCTGCAAGACTAGTCATTTAAAACTAGCAATCTAGCTAGGGTATAAAATAAAGCTGCTAATTCTTGGAATATTGATTTATGAACTACATATGAAGTATAAAATATATTATTAACACTTAAATTAACATATAAAATCTCTCCAATCATTCGCACAACCTTTTTTATTTCTTATTGCACTCAGATTCATCAATTTTCCCCCATACAGTGATAAAACAAGCTTTTTAGGTGAAACTGAAGGTATAATTTTTATGGATAGAGTTATTTCGACTAGATAAATATAAATCACAGAATTATATGTTGTTACACATCATAAATCATATAATACATTGACCATTACAAAGGAGACTTCAAAATGGTGGGAAGGAGGCCCAGAACATGACCACCAAAGGGCTGAGAGCATAGGTGAAGCATGGGATTCACTGGACCTTGAACTGAATGTGATTGAGGCTGAAAATATCTCTAAGAATACTTCAATGGCTTAAATCTAGTGCTCCATACCTTCAATAGAAGAGAATAGGATGGAAGGAGAGGGGAAGGGAAGGTTGGGGCTCATCTCCCAATAGTTCAAGGCACATCACTCAAAAGGAATGCTCACATATGCATAGCTCAACATACACAACAACAAAACTAGAAAAAATTGTGAAAGACATTTGGAATACTTCTTTTATAGAATTAATGTTGACCTGTTGAGCAAGTTCCTTGGCTTGGTGACCTGTGAGAATAGGTCACCCATGAGTGGACATACTTTCATTGCTTTGCTTTGCTTTGGATTTCCTTCTTTTTCCTCTTTTTCTAGATTTCCTTATTTTATGAACTTTCCTAATTTTCATACTTTCCTTCTTTTCCTATTTTATCTTGCTTTCTAGATTTATGCTGCTTTTCCTGAAATATTCCTCTTTTCTCATTTTTGGCATCATTTTCGGACTCTAGTGCTTACTTGACTTCTACTCCAAGTGATTCCTTCAACCTTATCCAATAATTCGAATTAGTGGGCCAATTTCTCCATTTATTTAGCATAACAAATAAAAATATTAATTGCACCAATAATATTAAAATCTCCATAATTATTTATTCCAAGTGGGTAGAAACTATGGATAAATTTAAATGCACACTCCAAATTAATTAATTGCCTCGTCTTAACCCCTCATCAATTATTTAATTCAATCTGTCACTAGGATTCATGGGGTTTGATTTGCTTCATGGTGCTGTCAAAATGGGAACATGGCAGTCCTCCCTTCCCAATATTGCTTGTCCTCAAGCAAAGTATCCCAAGAGATCAATCATGCTTTTGCTTCACTACTCTGATTAGAATCCTCTCTCCAAGAAAATATTCACTACATCTATAAATGAACATGCCTACTTCTATCCAAGTGAAGCAACTGGAAAGTGTGCCAAGATCCCATAAGAATATCAAAAATGCAAATATACCACTACTATGTAAACCATAAGTCCATCCAAGGAGGTGTTCCATATGTGGGAAACTGAAACCAAGTGCAACATAGATGAACTGGTGCAAAAGAGGGTTGGCTTGCTCCATCATGCCAACATGCAAACAAATTCTCCAAGGACAAACAATGCCAGGATCCCATTGCTTGTATGGAACCCCCATCGACCGAAATACCATCCAACAAAATATGTTAAGAAAAAGAGTGTCTGGATCCCATTGTTCATGCTACATCTCCCCAAACATTAGTAACAAGAAAAAATCAGCATCATATGAAATGTTGGGAAAGATGAAAACATCATACCACCATATTGGAAAATCATCCTTTCCAATGCAAACTTGGAGCTTTGAGGGCCCCTCAATCAAGATATGCAATTCTCCAATCTAGGGATGAATCAAAGAATGACTATACATCCCCAAACATTCCTCCAAAAAGTGAGGCCAAAATTCCACCAGTCTTTCCATTCCAACTGAAAAGTTCTCATGTGACCAATGCAAACAAGAAACAAGTGTGTTATCCATGAAACTCAAGTGACAAGGGTGAGGATCCCATGTCCTAAAATGCTGTTCCAAAAAGAGAGTAAGTTGTATCAAAATCAGTCATGTTCATGTTTCCCTCAAATAACGAGGTATCATGGTCTCTATGGAACTCAACAGGTGCTCCCCTCTTCATCCAATGGCTCAACTCTCTTCCATTGATCCAAGGGTGCAAAACTCCATCAATTGACCCACACATTGAAGGTAAGTATAGATTTGATGCCTTCTTGTCAAAAGTGTCTGCACACACACATCATTTCTACTTCTTGTAAATCATATAAAAACCAGCAGTATTAGAAACAATTTTCTTGCAACAAGACATAAAACTTTTACCTTCCAAATTTTCCTCTTCAGTGATTCCTTTATCCAACCATCTAGTGGATGAACTGAAGATATTGCTTGCTGATTTATATGATGTATAATCATCCATCTCTTCTACAATAGGATCTATCTCCCATGGGGGAAATCATGATCCCCTTGTTGTACATGTGACACAAACCAAAAACATTTCTTCACCCACTATTCATTCCCCATTGGTGTTGCTAAATCTAGGACATGTGGGAAAGAACTATGAACCTTCTTTGCATGTCTACAACCTTTAGTAATCAGACTTATGGCTGCAAATTTTCCATTATTGGCTGGCCCAAATTGGGTGCTCTCATCCCACTCTTCCATGGGAGAGTGACTGTCTTCAAGGAACAACTCAAGTTTCCTTTGAAAGAAATCAAGTGCTCGGTTCTCATCAAAATATTCTCCACACTCTTCAATCACATACCGAATAGAATGATCCTCATGGTCCACCCACTGATGAGGTTCCTCCATGAAATTTGTTTTTCCATTTACCCAAAAGGGATGACTCTCAGGAAATATTGAGGATTCAGTCAATTCTTGCCACTCTTGTTGGAATTGTTCTATCTTCATTTGTGATTCTAAGAGGGAACTTTGAGTGTATCTCAAAGAATCATGGGTGGCCAACAAATCACCTTTGAGCTTGTAGTTCTCTTCTTCATATATTCAAATGATTTCTTCATCATGCAGTGATTATTTCCGCAATAACTCAACAAGCTCAAACATGTCATTTTTATCTGAAAGCAATTGTGAGAAACTACCTTTGATTGTGGACATTGCTTTCTCGATATTCTCCATGGCTTCAAAGGAAGATTGGTCTTCCATTAAAGAAGCTTCCCAACACATATTTGACACTAAAGCATGAGTGTCATGGAGAATTTGCAAGGCCTCTTGGATATTCTATTCATCCATCTTCAATGACCCTGCAAGAAGATGAGGTTCTTCTAGATGTTCCTCCTCTTCATTTTCCATCACCAGATCAATTTTATGCAGTGCACTCAAGGTTTTGAAATATGATCCATATTTTGTTTCTACAATATATTCATCTTTTAAGTCCTCAACAACATAATTTTGGATGCAACCTAAGTGCTCATTCATCCTTGGTGCACCAGAAAGATATTCTCTCAAAGTTTCATCCTTCATACTGCATTCATTTTTGACACCAGAATTCTGAACCTCATCACTAGGGGGCTCAACCATTCTGAAATTTTCACTGGAAGTGGCGGCCATATCACATTTACACAATGACACATAAAAATCAGAATTTAATAACTCGCCATGTGTCATGTTCTCCTCCTTATGTGGTGTAACTATGATGGCTTGTTCACCCACCCATTTCTCTTCTTCACACCCTAGCAGTGTGGGCTTGATTTCTTCTTCTGTATGTGACTCCTGAGGTGACTCTAACTCTGATTTGTAATCATCTTTTGGTTCTGATCCAAAAGATATATTTTCAGCCATACATAATCCCACATATTGAGCACTGATATGGAGATCACCCACCAATAAGCTTGAATTGCATTCCTCTTCAACTTCTCCTCTTAGGAAACCACCTTGCGGTTATTTGCACTTCACCTCATGGATATTTTCTTTTCCTTGATCACTTGAATAACTAAGTGAATCACGTCCCTTTTCCATGATTGAGGATGGGTTTGGGCCCTCATCCTCCTCTTCATGTTTCCTATCCATAATATTTAGACCAACATGCCCTTCTTCTTTTTCCTCATCAATACTTCCATTAGAAGCACTAGATGTTTCTTCCTCTGTAAGGTTCATTACCTTCTCCTTCGAAGGAATTTTTGTCAGTGGATCTTTCTTCTCCAAGAAAGTTGATGAAACTTTACTCTCTAGAATAGTACTCATGTTACCACTTTTGTAATATATTCTAGGATAAAACTCAAAAAATATCATAATGCTTGCACCAACATATGTTTTTTATCTTCCTTTTTGGCTTCTCTTTCTTCTTCCTTACTCACATAGTTGGAACAACTTGGTTCCTCTATGGATGATTTGTTTCTCTTGAAAGAATAATCATCTAAATTCTTGGGCTCAAATCCAAATATGCAATAAAAATAATCTTTGAAAGGAATGGATTTACAAATGACTTCCCCCAAGGCAAGATACTCTTTTTAGTGGTGTGGCAAGTTTTCAGCTGCATCTATCATCTTTGCTAAATCCTTCTTAGGATTAGCCATGGGTAGTTACACATTTATTTATTCATATTCCATATGGTCATAAAAGTAACCATCCTTTTTTCTTGACATTTGAAAACCATCATTAACATAGATCAACTTTTCTTCCTCAACAAACTTATGAAAGTCATCATCTTCAACTACTGGCACAACCCTCATGGTTACAACTTGAATTGGTGATCTGCAAAATTAGTCAATAGAGAGCCTTATTTCCACAGGAGTGGAGGAGATTGCTGTGATACCACTATGATGTCCCAATTATGGTATGGAGACCTAAACGCTATCTAATTCTGTAATTTAAATTAAAATTTCTGATTTTTGAATTAAATCGCTCAGAGCCTCTTTAGACTGGGCAAATTAGGGGTTTTGCTAGGAAATTTTGCAGACAAGAGGAGTGAGAAAAGGGAAGAAAAAAAGAAATTTCAGACATATAATTTAATCTTCCCTGACACATTTATATCTAGTGCCATTTAGGTTTCAAAATCCACTATGCGGAAACCTACTTCCACGCTTCTGGGCATCCAAACCGTGAAACTAGGAAGCGCAATTCAGCCCTTTTCAACCAGGGGATGTTGGAAAATTTTAGAGGGTTTTTAAATCATTCATAAAACATAAAAAAAAAATTTGGACAGTTTTTAGCAGTTCTAGAAATTTTTGAGGAGGTTTGGAAGAACTTGAGGTTTTTGGCAACTTTGTCCTAGTGAAACCCTGTGCAGTGGAGGATCCCAAAAGGCAGTACGGACCAAAAAAAAAAGGTTATATAGTTATGTATTGGAATTTGGGTCTTTTAGTGACCCAAATAAACTCACAGGGATCAATTTTAGTGGAAAGAACGCATTTTACATCAAAAATTGCAAGACTAGTCATTTAAAACTAGCAATCTAGCTATGGTATAAAATAAAGCAGTTAATTTGTAGAAGATTTATTTATGAAATACATATGAAGTATAAAAGAGATGAATAAAACTTCAATGAACATATAAAATCTCTCCAATCATTCCCACAACCTTTCTTATTTCTTATTACACTCGGATTCATCAATTTCCCCCCATACAATGATAAAACAAGCTTTTTAGGTGAAACTGAAGGTATAATTTTTATGGATAGAGTTATTTTGACCTTGATAAATATAAATCACAGATTTATATGATGTTACAGATCAGAAAGCATATAATATACTGAACATTACAAAGGAGAGTCCAAAATGGTGGGCAGGAGACCCAGAACATGACCAGCAAAAGTCTGAGAGCATAGGTGAAGCATGGGCTTCACTGGAGCTCGACCTAAACATGATGGAGGCTGAAAATATATTTTAGAATACTTCAATGGATGAAATACATCCCTCCAAACCTGCAATAGAAGAGAATAGGATAGAAGGAGAGGGGAAGGGAAGGTTAGGGCTCATATCCCAACAGTCTCAGGCACATCAGTTAGAAGGAATGTTCACACAAGCATAGCTCAACATACACAACAACCAAACTATAAAAAAATGTGCAAGGGAGTTGGAATAATTCTTGTATAGAATTAATGTTGACCTGTTGAGAAAGTTACTTGGCTTGGTGACCTGTGAGAATAGGTCACCCATGAGTGGACATACTTTCCTTGCTTTGCTTTGCGTTGGCTTTCCTCCTTTTTCCTTTTTTTCTAACTTTTCTTCTTTTATGAACTTTCCTACTATTCATACTTTCCTGCTTTTCCTATTTTATCCTTCTTTCTAGACTTAGGCTGATTTTCCTGAAATGTTCCTCTTTTCTCATTTTTGGCATCACTTTTGGACTCTAGTGCTTACTTGACTTCTACTCCAAGTAATTCCTCCAACCTTATCCACTAATTCGAATTAGTGGGCCAATTTCTCCATTTATTCAGCATAACAAATAAAAATATTAATTGCACCAATAATATCAAATGCTCTATAAGTATTTATTCCAAGTGGGTAGCAACTATGGAAAAATTTAAATGCAAACTCCTAATTAATTAATTGCCTCATATTAACCCATCATTAATTATTTAATTCAATCCATCACTAGGATCCATGGGTATTGGGCCAGGAAAGGTGCAAAAAGAAGAAGTGAGCACTCAAGCAAGGAAGGAAAGTTACATGCATGACGATAAGGAAAGTAGGTGGCAAAGGAAGAAAAGGGATCAGCACAAAAGAATAGGACATGCGCGTGATGGAAGAAAGGCAAGCCTGCAAGCATGCAGAAGGGTAACGGCTAGAAAGTGACAAGTCAGGAATATCGTGGATGCTAAAGATGGCATAAGCCAATGGAAAATGCACGCATGAAGGCATAAGCCAATGGACAATGCATGCATGAAGGAATATTTGTAAATCAGGCCGATAGTGCCTTGTGTCAGTCCATGACAGCTTGTAACCATTTTTTACGAATGAATATGACCTGTAATAGATGAGTAGTATGTATTTGACCCTGCGTGGTCCTATAGAAGTTATAAATAGGAATAACCCGCTCTATATAAGGGTTGGTTGTTGGTCCTTCGTCATTGATGGTTGCTGATTGGTTGTTCATTCACCAAGTCACTCAGTTTTATTAAGGAATCTAGGGTTAGAGGGAAAGAAGGCTTAGAGAGAAGTCCAGTAGAGGAAGAAGGTTGTTGAGCTACGAATCTTGTATATGTGTACGTAGAGCACTAGAGGTAGAAGGAATCTGCATTTGAGTGCGTAGACAGTAGGTGGAAGAGTAGATCTAGGATGTGTGCGGATCAGTAGGAGTAGATAGAAGAATAAACCAGAGAGCATGAGAGAAAGAATATTGAGTCCAGAAGACATATCATAAGGTCATTCTACAGGTCGCAGACTGCAAGGTGCTATATGCATTTCTCATGCCAAATGAAGAGCACCTTGGTGGTTTTTCCCAGATGGGTTTCCACATTATTTCCTGTGTTGAATGATTGATTGATGTTGAATGTTTATGTGAATGTCAAGTATTTTCTTATTGTAAGTTAATGAGTTACTGTTGAATGTATGATGCCATATTATTAATCAGTGAATGATTTTTAAACCATTGTTGGAATGTGTGAATAATTTTATAGTTAATTTACTAAGTTAAAGCATAAGTCACACATTGTTTGTCAGTATAAGGATTCAGTTGTGTCGCACCACTTGTGCCAACTATTAAGATTAAGGACAGGGTTTTGTCGTGCACGCGTTGTCATACAAGTGTGCCCAATCACTTAGTAATATAATCCATCGTCTTGTTGTCTTCATTGAGCACTTTGGCCGCGCGCCAAGGGACTATAATCCCTCGCTAACTGTGGAAACATGGTTCTAGAATTTACCCATTAGATATCTCGGTTGAGACTGCGCCTTCCTCGTAGGTGTTTCTGAATGAGATTGCTCTGTTGGGCCTATGTCTTGTGGTGTCTTGTTGGTATTGTGTTGTTGTTGAACCATGGGTCAATACAAGAAGGAGAAAGAGGCCAACAAATGGTTTCATTGCTAGGACCCTTAATCATTTGATTCGATGGAAATGTTGTGGCATCCAACGAAGAAAGAGATAGAGGACTGGATAGAGTCTAAGACACTAGTATTCATGCAAGAAGAGAGTGCAAGATCATGGTTGACCACAGAAAATTGGGTAGATGAGTATATATACTCTGATATACATGAGATTGTCTTTGTAGAGTTCCTTGTTATACTACACGAGTGGTTGTCAATATTGATGACTAGACAGACAAATTTCCAGAGAAGAGAAGTTGTCGAATGGAATGATCAGTTGGTTCGCGAGGTAACCAGTGTAAGTAACACCATCTCTAGAGATGTTGATTTTTGGGTTGACAGTATCTTGCAAGGACATATTATTGAGTTTGCAGTAGACAATATAACCTCATATAGTGAGGTTGAAAGAAATTTTTTCCAAGGACCCCGAAGAAGATATTTGCTATCTATCAATACATGGATTAAGATGCTCGTCTATGAGAAGGGTATCTTTCAGTTGAGTAGTTGATTCAAATACTAAGGAAGGAGGTTATGTCATAGAAAACCTATTAAGAAAATGGGAAAGGGTGAGTTGAGATGTTCCATGGAAGTACAGAACCTGAACTAGAAGCTGGATTCCTAAGGAGTGGAAGGAGATTCAGATCAAGGAAAAGAAGAAATACCAAAAGAGGGCAACAGATTCCTACTCTATTCAAGGAGAATGAAAACAAACTTGGGTCGTAGGAATATGAAGGGTCTTGCAATGAAGAGGAGGACTATAGCCCAATATCGGAGGGAGCAGAGGAATCAGAAAAATCTGCGGAGACACCAAGTCTAGGACACAACTACCTCACACTAGGAATATCATTGGAGGTAAGATAAAGAGTCTCATCTCTAGAAAGGACTACTAATACTGATAGTGCTAGTACTACGACTAGAAGGAAAGAGGGTTCACCCCCTTTGAATCCCTTACCAGAGAACCCTGACGCCAACTCAATGGCTGGGGTGGATATTCGGTTACCCATATTCAATGGGAATGGAACAAAAGACCTAGAGCAGAATTGGTTCCTCTGTGAAGTTGTTTGGATGGTTCATTTAGTCCAAAACACGTAAATAAGAAAAGCGCAGATGATCACGACTCTAAGGGGTTGTGCACTAGATTGGTTTATGAAGTTTTGTGCCGCACCGGTTGGAACTCCGCACAAGACCATTGCTGAGATCTGAGCTGTAATGATATCCGAGTTCAGAAAACCTAAATTGGATTCATAGTGCATTACTGAGATCAAGGAGATAAAGCAAGCATCGACAAACTCAGATTGGGACTTTGACCAGTGGTTTAAAAATTTGATGGCCAAAGTGAGTTTCCAAATGTCAGATGCCCAACATAAAGATTGGTTTATTGCTATGCTATTACCACAAATCCGAGGGTCATTGATGCAACAAAATATTGAGTTGTAGATCAAAGCACTAGAGTTGGAAATGAAGTTAGAAGCCTCACCAATTGGTGACGTTGCAATAGGAATGGTACAGATTTAGTCACAGTTGGCTAATCTGATGATATAGTTGTAGGACATCAATAAAGGTAAGGAAGCACAAGAAGAGTTATGGTGCATGAAATGTAGAAAGGACATACACACCAAAGATAATTGTCTGACCTTCATGAATTATGTCTCATCTGGTGCACCAAACCCATTAAATGGCCATGGACTACCTTGGTGTCGCATACGCCAGTTTAGATGACATCGCGACGAGGAGTGTTTATATTTGCAAAAGGTTGTAAGTACCTCGAAAAACCTCTTTTGTAAATTTTGTAAGTCACTAGGCCATGAAAAGAGATTGCAAAGCATACCGGCTCTTGAAGGAAAAGATCGTTGATACCTAGTAAATGAAAAATGAGGGGCATGTTCAGGATGAACTGGTGCAAGCATCGTATTAGCCTATGTAGTTTCCACCCAATTAGTATCAAAACTAGTATCAGCATCAGTATGCACCTCAGCAGCCATACACACAACAAAATCACTACTAGCCGCACTACCAGTAGAATCAGTACCCTCCATAGCAACCACACTCGTAGGGAAGGGGTGGTAGAAATTTCAAAGGAAGAGGCAAAGGAGGAGGTTTTGGTAGAGGAAGAGGTCAAGTTACATGCTATAACTGTGGACAACAAGGTCACTATGCCAAAGATTACTTAGAACCTGCAAAGACATGTTCATATTGTAAGGGACAATACCATAATGTGGAGCAATGTCCTCAGTTGATCTCAAAATGGAAAGCAAGGACTATCATAGGGCCTAACCCTACACAGAACCCAAACCCAAATCCCAACATGAACATTTAGATGATTGTAGTTGAACCATGAGATCTGAATGTCATCATCATAACATGAGGAGGTGTTGCGACCGGAGCTGATCAAGATAAACTGTAAGAACAACTAAAGCCACAGGTACGACCTGTGACACAAAAGAAGGTGGCATTCGATGTTGAGAAATAAATGGAATTATTCTTGGACATGGGACCAGAGTTTGTGGATACAGCAGATCCATTGACATTAGAAGAAGTCAGTGAGATGCCTGAACAATTTCAGCACATATTCCAGAAGAATGTCCACAAAAGGTTAGTAAGCTCAAATCCTTTCTTTCAAGTTGCTTAACACTAATATAAGATAAATATGTTATTGCAAAACTACAAGAAATGATAGAAGAGACACCCATAGAGCCACGACCTGAAAAAAAGGTTAACCAAGTGAGAAATAAATTCAAAACTGAGCGTGAGTTCAGAATGATTGCACAGATAGGTGACTACGACATAGATTACATCATCTTAGACATGGGGTATGATGTCAATATTTTGACGCTACAAACTTGGGAAAGTATGGGCAAGCCACGCTTGGACTGGTCCCCTATCCAGCTGCGACTTGGAAATCAGGCGAAGGTCCTACCCATTGGTTGGTTGATTCAGGTACCTATCGACATTGAAGGGTTGTGCACATTTGCGTACATTGAGTTCATTAAAATTGTTGATGACACAAATCCATATCCCGCATTAATGGGGATATACTAGGATATAGACAACCAAACCATTATAAACTTCAAGAAAAGGATCCTCTCATTCATGGATAATGAGATGAGAGTGTTGTCACCAATTGATCTATTAGAGGGACAAAGATACATTGAGACTATCTGCAATGACAGACAAGTTGACTATCTTAACCATATCTACAATGTCATTGCATCACAAGAAGAATACATAAATCCAACAGCGGACAGAAACCTGAGATGGAATAGTGCTAGTTCCTGCACATCCGACTCAAGGGAGGCTTTGGAGAATTGGAAAAACAGACCACATGAAGTCTCTATGAGGAGGTGTGCTATAGTTACAAGGTTTGTGAGATGAGTGGAGAATGAGCTACGAGAGCTACCCACCTATAAGGGTTTACCTAACCTTGCGACCTTCTTAACTAAGTTTGAAGGATTTGTAACGGGGTCATAGTGTTTATCGATGCTAGATCATGTGCTAAAATCCATGCCCGCTAAATGGTGGGATGCGCATAAGAAGTCTATAACAGATTGGCCACAGTGCAGAAGGTTGATGGAAGTCAGATTTGGTGAATAATTCACCCTCATAAATCACAAGTATTTAGGGTTGGAAAACCCTGTTGAACATCTTAACCATTGTTGCACGGTATTTGCAGAATACCCACGACAGGAGTGGTCCATCATTTCATACATACATTGGAAATGACACCTAGAACCTAGTATGCATATATGGAATTGCAAAAAGAAACTCAGGATTAGGAAGGGCTAGCTAAGAATTTAATGCACACATTTGAATTTGTTGATGAACACTCTAGAGTGGATGTTTCACTTCAAACGATAAAGGAGAAGATATTCGCTGAAATCCTCATTGAAGAGGTTGATTCTCAGCAATGTAGTGCAACCATCTAGCAATGGATGGCCTGTTACAACCTAACAATAGATCCAGATGATGATTCAACTAACATAAACATACCAGAATCAGAGGAATGCGCGCAATAGAAGGAAGTGGCATTTTGAACGACTAGTTCCTGAAGCTGCTGAAAGTCAAGAAAGTAAACATTGGGTTGCCTGTGAACCCGAAGTTCACCAATATAGGATATTATTGGGATGAAGATAAAGTCGTGAAGCTCACATATTTTTTGCATGAATATCAAGACCTATTCCCTACCAACTTCTCAAAGATGAAGGGGATAGTGGAAGACCTAGGGGAGATGAAAATACCCCTGCGACCAGATGCTAAACCTAGTAAGCAGCGACCATATATGATGAATCCAAAGTATAAGGAAAGGTTCAAAGTAGAATTGGATCACATGCTTGACGTAGGAATCATTGAACCTATTGAGGATTCAAAGTGGATCAGCCCTATAGTGATACAGGATAAGAAAACAACAGGAAAAGTAAGGATCTATGTCGACCTAAGGAGGCTAAACGATGCATTCTTGCATGATCCATTCCCAACACCGTTTATAGATGAAGTACTTGAAAGTGTTGGAGGGAAAGAGATTTATTCATTCACTGATGGCTTCTCTGTCTACCATCAAGTTAGAATCGCAAAGGAGGATAATCACAAAATGAACTTATTCACCGAATGGGGATGCTACCAGTATACGGTAATGCCCTTTGGACTCAAGAATGCACCTGCTATTTTTTCTAGAATAGTACTCTCTTCTTTTAAATATTTTATTCATAAATTTATGGAGGTATACTTTGATGATTGGAATATGTTTGGTCTAGTAAGAGACCATATTGAGAGTCTGCGCATGACGCTGGACCATTTTCGCCAGTATCAGATTGCACTAAATTCTAAGAAATGTATTTTTTGCGCACTGTTTGGTGTGTTATTGGGTCACGTCGTATGTCGCGATGGTATTTTGGTCAACCCAGCAAAGATTGCGATTATTCTTGAATTACCACATCCTACATCAGTCGCGCAGCTGAGATCAATATTAGGACATACATGATACTACAGGAAGTTCATCGGAGGCTATGCAGTGATCACTACACCTATGGAGAAACTGCTGAAGAAAGACACAAAGTTTCAATGGAGAATAGCTTGCCATGAAATCTTGGATAAGTTGAAGAAATCAATGGCCATTGCACCAATACTTGTATTTTCAGACTGGAAGAAGGAGTTCCATGTTCATGTGGACACATCGTCTGTCACGCTTGCCATAGTCTTAATGCAACTAGGAGAAGATGCGCTTGACCACCCTATTGCTTTTGCTAGCAAAAAACTATCAACAACAGAAAAGAACTACATGAAGACGCAAAGAGAAGGCCTTGCTATGGTCTATGTGATTAAAAAGTTCAGACACTATATGTTGGGTGGGACTTTTAAAATGTACACTAACCATTCAATGCCAAAATACCTAGTCAACAAGCCAGTGTTGGGGAGGGGGATCCGCAGATGGCTTCTCCTCTTTCAGAAATTTGATTTTGAGGTAGTTGTCAAACCTGGTCAATTGAATGTTAGGCCCGACCACTTTTCAAAGATAGAAAGTGGCAAAGAGCCAACTAGCTTGCAAGATAATTTTCCTGACACGCAACTATTTGCAATCCACATGATGGGCTATCAGAACCATGAGTTTAACGCAATCATTCACTTTTTGAGAACAGGATATGCACCTGAAGGAATGCCAATTAATCATGAGAAACACTTGGTCGTCAGAGCTGCTGATTATACATTGATCACGAGACATCTGTATAAGCTGGGTGTGGATGAAGTATTGTGTCGCTGTGTTTTTTACTATGAATGACCCTGGGTTATGAGTGAAGAACATGCTGGTGTCGCGGGTGCACACTACGCAGGAAAAGAAACTATGCATAAGATATTGTAGGCAGGATTATGGTGGCCAATCATACACATGGATACTAAAAGCTTCTGTAAATGCTACGATATGTGCCAAAGGACAGGAAAACCGTCACACCGCGATGAGATACTGCTTTCATCATAGATAACCCTTCAAGAATTCGACAAGTGGGAAGTTGATTTTGTTGGACTGGTCATCCCAACAGGAAAGAGAACTGTTGTGTGCTACATTATTACTATGATGGACTATCTAACCAGATGGGCTAAAGTTGCACCTATTAAATATTCTACCTCTTTGACTACGGAAAAAATTTTGTTTGAAAATATAGTCACCAAATTTGGTTGTCCAAAGATACTACTAACTGACCAAGGTACACATTTTGTTAACAAAGTGATTATTGAGCTGACTGCAGAACTTCAGATTGAGCATAAGAAGATGACTCCCTATCATCCTCAGGTGAATGGAATGGTCGAAGCTTTCAACAAGATTCTGGAGAATGTATTGACCAAGGTATGCAATGTGCACCGAGATGACTGGGATCAAAAAGTCTCAGTTGTGCTATGGGCGTATTGCATAACTTGCAAGCGACTAATAGAGCACACCCCATTTAGAATTTTGTATGGACAAGAAGTTTTGTGCCAATGGAGTACATTGTACCAAGTCTAAGAATTGTTGTGATAATGGAGATGATTGAGGGAGATGCTTTTGAACAGAGGTTGTAACAACTCGTTCAAATGAAAGAGGAACACTTTGTCACAGGATTTCATCAGAGAGTTGAGAAGCATCGAAAGAAAGCATGGCATGATCACCATATCATCATTAATCCATTTGAAGTCAGAGGACTTGTGTTGTTATATGACAGCCAATTTTTCAAACATCCAAGCAAGTTGAAGACGCATTGGCTAGGGCCATATGTCATCGCGCATATCATTGATGTGGGCGTAGTAAAAATGCAGAAACTAGATGGTACGTATGTTGCAGGTATGTTGAACGCTAGTCACCTGAAACCATACTATGATGATCAAAACATTCCTGGCTAGAATCGCACCGTGTGATGAAAAAAATAGGACCGAAAGACATAAAAACTGTTATATCGCACGTCTGTGATGGAACCAGTGCCAAGCGCATGAAAAATAAAAAAGGGCAGAAAAAGGTGAAAAGTGCTACAAAAAGCAGAAATGACCGGCTGTCAGATAGTAAAGTGAAAATATCCGGTGAAGATTGAGGCGGTTATGACAGCTAAGCATCATTAATTCAACGAGATATGAGGAGAATGACGACATGCTTTAGGGTCAAATACAACGATTCTACCATAACTACTCTGACAAGTACAATGCAGTACTCAAGTTAACAACTTAATAAAGGGACGCATTGGCCTATAATCCCATGCGACTGATTAGACATCAACCTCCTATTGCATGAAAATTGTAGGATGCATTGGAGAGTATAAGTGAAAGGCTTCTCCATCAAGCATTCTTTTATGAATACAAACTCAGTGAGAGAGAACCAAATCCAAGCATTTGCAAAGCCGAAGCCTATCATTCCTTTGTTAGTAAGCCAAAACCCATGGTAATTGAGATCCCCAGTGAGAGAGAGCTATCCGACACAACCGTTATCTTTGGTTTCCCAATTGAGGCAGAAGAAATAGAATAGCTAAAAGTACAACAACCATGTGCAAATTAAGGCCAGCAATAGATTAATTTTACTCACAACAATTAACAATTGATCATGCAAAATCACTCACAAAAGAGACTGAAAATGGAGCTGTAACACTAAAATGTATTGTGTAAGTGTACAATAGCCAACCCTGTACTAACATAGGCTGCTGAATAAATAGAATACATCAGAAAATTGAATGCATGAGGAAGCATCCAAATCTAGCATAAAGCAGGCTTACCAAAAATAAGCAAATCCCCCATAGGTGTAAAAAGCTGATCCAAAATCTGTCATGGAGCTCACAAATTGGCAAGGGCACATGGGCAAGCTAATGAGTGATGAAATGGAAGCTCATACATTCTTTTTCATGGAGAAAAGAGTGGAGGATGAAGAGGACAAAAAACTAGTTCACCTCACCTAGTCTAGCTTTCCTATGTGCCTTAAAACACTAAAAAAGCAGGCAATAAAGCAGAAAAAGCAGATAGGTGCCTAGGAGGCTAGGAATAAAGTAGATTTGATTCCTAATGATTTCCCAAGTTCTACATGAGTCAAAGATGGCAAGTTTGACCTCTATGGATAGGCAAATAGCAACTTGCACAAGGTGGGACACATGAACTAGGCAAATAAGACAAAAATAAATGAATTAATGTCTAAGTGGGTAAACTATGGGTTGATTACTCTAACACCCCCCCTTAAGCCTGAATTTATGAGTAATATATCAAAAATATAGGGCCTATCAACAAGGCTTAGTCACCCTTTACATACTGCATGTCCAAATAAACAAGGAAAGAGGCAAAACAAACTTGGGAAAATCCTCCCTTAAACATGGACTATAAAACAAAATTGTAGAATCTTGTCTTCACTTATGCTTTCACAGCATGATCAGAAATCCCCAGCAGTGATTTGAGATTGCTGAAGGTCTTCTCACAAAATGCTTTGGTGAAGATATCAGCTACTTGTTCTGAAGATGAACAGAAGAGTAGGTGAATGGTGCCATCATGCACAAGTTCTCTGATGTAGTGCATATGGATCTCAATGTATCTGGTTCTCTGCTTCTGAACTGGATCCTTGCAGATTCGAATGGTACTCTGGTTATCACAGTATATGGTAGTTGAGTACTCAGGTTCGAAACCACACTCTCCAAGTAAACCCTACAACCAGAAACATTGAGTTGCTGCATTAACAACTCCTCTGTACTCAGCTTCTATAGATGAGAGTGCAATGGCACTCTATTTCTTGCTTGAACAGCTGATTGGCCCTTCTGCAAGCATGAACACATAACCTGAAGTGGACTTTCTGTCTGTGCTATCACCTTCCCAATCACTGTCAGTAAATCCAATCAACTCAAGATCAGATTTTGCCTTATAGAAGATCCCATGTGTCCTTGTTCCCTGAACAAAGTTTAGGATCCTTTTGGCTGCTTTCAATTGGATCTCTTGAGGCTGATCCATGAATCTAGAAGCAACACTTACTGCATAACAAAGATCAGGTCTAGTATGTGTCAAATACAATAAACAGCCAATCAATTGTCTATACAGTGTATTGTTTACCATCGGTGAAGAATCAACTTCTTCCAGCTTCACTCCTGAAAGGAAAGGAGTTTTGCTTGCTTTGCAATCTTGCATTCTAAATTTGTTCAGAAAGTCCAAGGCATATTTGGACTGGTGCACCTTGATTCCAGATTTGGTTTGAGAGATCTCAAGCCCCAAAAATTGACTTAAGAGCCCCAAATCTGTCATGGAGAAGGCTTGGTTCATAGCTCCTTTTAAGGAAGCAATCTCAGCCCGTTAGCTTCCTGTAATGAGGAGTTCATCAACATATAACACAATGATCATTAATGAACCATTAACTAACTTCAAATAGACATTTGGATCTGATTTGCACCGAACAAAATTTAGTGATAGCAAGAAGCTATCAATCTTGGCATACCAAGCCCTGGGGGCTTGCTTTAGCCCATATAATGACTTTCTCAACCTGCACACAAGAGAAGGGTTAGTAGAAAAACCTTGAGGCTAATACATATATATCTCCTCAGTGAGATCTCCATTCAGGAAGGCACTCTTTACATCCATGTGATATACCTCCCATTGCCTTGAGGCTGCAATGGCTAGAGCTAGCCTGATGGAGTCCATTTTTGCCACTAGGGAAAAGGTCTCATTGTAATCTATGCCATGAACCTGTGAGTAGCCTTTAGCTACCAATATAGCCTTGTACTTCATTGGTGAACCATCAGCAGCAAATTTGGTCTTATAGACCCACTTACACTATACTAGTTTTCTCCCTGGGGGAAGATCCACTAGCTCCCATGTGTTGCTCTTCTGGAGTGAGCTAAACTCCTCCTTCATGGATGTTTGCCATATTAGATCTCCTGCTGCTTCTTCATATGTTTGAGGATCAGACTCCAGCATCAAATAGCATTTTTCAGCAAACATAGGATCTTTCATGCACAGACCACTCTCAAATTGAGATCTAGTCCTCCTTGGGTCATTGGGATCCCCAGCTAGCTCACCTGCTGCATGTAGTGTCTTGGCTGTCCATTTTTTCCTTGTGGGGATGTTAGGGTCTACAATAAACTCATATCCATCAGACAAATCATAATCAGCATGTTCAACAAACTCTTTACTTACTTCTTGAGGTTCAGGTGGTGAAGAGGCTTCACCAACTTCCACTTCTGCAAGGGGTTCTTCTTCAAACTGAACACACCTTTCGATGAAGGCTTTGTTTGTGCTAAAATTTATCAACTTGTACCCTTTTGAATATTTAGAGTATCCAACAAAAAGACACTCTTGGATTTGGGGCTGCAAAGCCTTTCTCTTCTCTTTCGAGATTCTAGCCCATGCCTTTGAGCCAAAAATCCTGAAATGGGTCACATCTGGCTTGTGCCCACTCCATGCTTCTAAAGGAGTCATACCATCAAGATGTTTGTGAGGCACCCTATTCTGGATATAGGATTCACAGTTGATAGCTTCGGCCCAGTACTTTGGTGGCAAATTTTTGGCCTCCATCATGCATGTTGCCATCTCCTTCAGTGATCTGTTCTTCCTCTCAGCAACACCATTTTTCTGTGGTGTGTAAGGGATAGAATGCTGCATCTGAATACCTGCATCTGCACAATAGTTAATAAACTCAGACTTGACATACTCACCACCATTGTCAGATCTGAGTGCCTTGAGTTTCCTTCCAGACTGGTTTTCAACCAAAGCCTTAAATACTTTGAATAGGCCAAAAACTTCAGACTTGTGTTTCAAGAAGTGAACCCAGCAATACCTGGAAAAGTCATCAATGAAAGTTAATGCATACTTGGCCTGACTCATGGACATATGAGGGAATGGACCAGCAACATCACTATGGATCAGCTCGAGGGGTGCAGAGGTTCTCTCATGACTAGCTCTCTCAAATTTGTGCTCTGGGTGTTTTCCTAGGATACAGCCTTGGCAGACTCCTTTGGAAAATTTTATCTTGGGAAACCCTATGACCATTTATTTCTCACTAAGATTAGACAGATACTTGTAATTTAGATGGCCAAATCTTTCATGCCACAACTTGCTGGCTTCATTAGCATGAATGAGAAGAGCAGAGGGGTTTAAGTAAATTAGGAAGTGTGAGAACATGTATACCTTTAGGGCATGATTCGCAACTCCTTTTGCAATGACTCTACCAGTTGAAATCTCTGTGATCTCAACTTCATCGGGGGAGAATATGACCTTCTTAGGAGACCCAGTGTGGGTCATCTGGTACACTGACAGGAGGTGAGACCAGGGACATATAGCACATTGTTGAACTTATCATGATCAAGATCTATCCTTCCTTTGCCTTTACTTTCAGTGAGAGAGTCATCTCCCAGTACAATAGATGGTACTTTCGACATATCCAGTGAGGAGAAAGCCTCCTTAGTCAAAACCATGTGTCTTGAAGCTCCAGAATCTATGATAAAACTGGGTGAGCTTGATGTGTCTTGAAGCCAGCAACTAGAGCATGAACTCTCTCTCTGTCATCGAAACTTGATCCTCCTTCTCTCTTCTTTGAGCTTCTGGAAGGGAGATTCCATTCTTCTCCAGGGGATTGGTCAGCATGTCTATCTGCTTTTTCATACAAGAGCTTTCAGTGTGATTGCCCTTATTGTAGTATGCGCACTTGTTCATTTCACCTTTGTTCTTCTTCTTCTGGTTATTCTTCTTGGGACCTTGTTGATCCTCTGGAGACTGTTTCTTGTCTCTCTTTTTCTCAGGTGGATTTTTAGCTTTCTTTTTTCTTTTTGAATCCACCCTTGAATCTCCAGCAATCAAAGCTTTATCTTTGGATGGTTTGATGGTGCCCATCATCACCAGCTTGTCCTGTTCTTGTGTGAGAGATTCCATGAAATCTTCAAGGCTAGGCATCTTACAGGCTCGAGCTGTCAGTTTTGTGGCATAGAAGGTCGAAACAAACACTAAATAATCAGGGCCCAGCTTTGAGAGGATGGCCAGTACGAGCTGATCATCTTTCTTTTCAATACCACACTGTTTCAGCTGCAAAACTAGTGCTTTGAACTTGGAGAAATATAGTTGCAGGGATTCAAAGCTTGTTGGACTCAGAGAAATCAGCTCATTCTCGATTTGATGTCCCCTCATCTCATCTGTCTTTCCAAAAAGATCAGCAAGATTCTACCATACTTCATTCGGTGATGTCAATTCATCGAGATGGAAAAGGAGGTCTCTGGAAATACTCAGGCACAGGAGGCCATAAGCCTCATCCCTCTTGTTGTGCCATTTGATCTTCTCTGTAGCTGCATTGGGCTCTGCTTCTGTTGCCATAGTCACCCTGTAGAGGCATTTCGCTCTCAATAGTATCTCCATCTCTGCTTTCCATTCAAAGAAATTGAAGGGAGTCAAGATAGTTTTCTGTGATTGATCCATAGCTCTAGAAAATCTGTCCCGGCTGTCAGTAGAAGGCTCCCAGTCTTTGATGTCAAACCTGAAAAAAAATTTTTGAAGGAGAGAAACAACCTACAATGGCTCTGATACCATGTGGAAATTAAGGCCAGCAATAGATTAATTTTACTCACAACAATTAACAATTGATCATGCAAAATCACTCACAAAAGAGACTGAAAATGGAGCTGTAACACTAAACTGTATTGTGTAAGTGTACAATATCCAACCCTGTAATAACATAGGCTACTGAATAAATAGAATACATTAGGAAATTGAATGCATGAGGAAGCATCCAAATCTAGCATAAAGCAGGCTTACCAAAAATAAGCAAATCCCCCATAGGTGTAAAAAGCTGATCCCAAATATGTCATGGAGCTCACGAATTGGCAAGGGCGCATGGGAAAGCTAATGAGTGATGAAATGGCAGCTCATACATGCTTTTTCATGGAGAAAAGAGTGGAGGATGAAGAGGACAAAAAACTAGTTCACCTCACCTAGTCTAGCTTTCCTATGTGCCTTAAAACACTGAAAAAGCAGGCAATAAAGCAGAAAAAGCAGATAGGTGCCTAGGAGGCCAGGAATAAAGCTGATTTGATTCCTAAGGCTTTCCCAAGCGCTACATGAGTCAAAGATGGCAAGTTTGACCTCTATGGATAGGAAAATAGCAACTTGCACAAGGTGGGACACATGAACTAGGCAAATAAGACAAAAATAAATGAATTAATGTCTAAGTGGGTAAAATATGGGTTGATTATTCTAACAAACTAGACATAGATCTGATGGCAAGAACCAAGAAGCAATCTTCCCCGACGAATGCACCTAGACCTGCGGGTGCTCCTCAACTGGCGACCACCCCCATAAATATTCTAACCCCTGTTTCATGCCCTATTCCAAACCCAGTTCGAAGACCACCAGCTACACAGCCACTTATGGAACCAAGATAGCTTGGAAAAAGCACACCTGGAGAGGCCTCCTAGCCTATGATACCAAGGAAACAAAAGGCTAGAGCAGTTCTGAACAATACCGACAAAGCACCAATGGAGGAATATCTAGAGGAGGACGACCTCATGGAAGAAGACTCACCACCACGTAGAGGACCCAATGTTGAGGATGATTATGAAAATTTCCCTCATTACGTCCGGTTAAGGAGAGTCAATGCAGAGGAAGTGGAACTTCCAAAGAAGGCCAATACAATTCTTATAGCGCCTAGGATCTCTGAGAATGTTCCCCTGTTGATGAATATAATGCCGAAGATTATCAAGTTGACCTTTGAGGACTTTGAAACTCGACAGCAAGCAGGGTTGAAAAGAGCAGACTACATGGTCATAGAACAAAATGGCTCGACTGGGCCTGAGGTTCTAAGTCCAATGAAATGGGCTATAGTCATTGGGCACGTAGGTTTGATAAACCTATTGTTTATGCCACATTTCAGCCATGATCTATAGGCCAACACATACATGAAACAACTTCTGGTTTGTTTCCATAGAGGATTCCTATGGCTCGATCAGCCATACCCAGTCGACGTCGAGCTTATTTCTGCAATAATGGGTCTGCCAAAGGAAGGAGAATACCCCCGCGCCATACTTGGACCATAAAGACAACACCAAGATGAAATCGAAGTATAAGCTTCAATGCACAAAAAGGGGCTTCCTAATTGGCCCTATCGAAGACAGAAGTGTGTGATTCGTCACAAGGATCATATCTTGTAAGCTGCTGCACAAGATGAGGCCAACTCAGTGTACTGTCAGAACAATAGATCTTGCAGAGTTGTGCACGCTATGAGGCATTTTCAATTCATCACTGTTCTTGTTGAATGATCTGATAGATGATGCCATACAAGACTAGGAGGATCCCAACTACAAATTTCATTACTCCTGGCTCCTTGTTAGGATCTCATTCACCCTGTGGGAAAAATCGCCATATTACGAACAAATGGATGTCCCACTACCTTTCCATGGGGAAAAGTACCAGAACTTGTGGGGAGACAAGAAAGACAAGATCCAGTAGAAGGATAACAACATTGAGTTCTTTTTTCATGCAGAGGCATTACACGATGTTGTCCGTTGATCTCATCGAGTTTGGGCTGTGATGGTGCACAAGTACACAGCCTTCATCAATTTCTAGGTTGTTGTGCATAACATGGTTTTGGATTCAAAGAAGGACTCAACCAAAAAAGTACACCATGCTGGATTCATGGTCACAAATGAGGATGTGGATGCAATCTTCTAGGAATGGCCAGATGAATGGAGCGACCCACTAGCAGAGGACCCACCAGTGCACCAAGTTAATGGCCAAGGAAACGAAGGAGGCGATGAATAGGATAATTGATCGCAAGAAGAGGACGAAAAAGATGATAATGAGGATAGGATTAGCTCTTATCATAGTGATTCAGAGTGCACACCTACTCAAGAGAACATACTGACAGATGAGAAAATGCAACAACAAGGATGGGAACCCCTATGAAAGAAGAGGAAAGCAAGCATGTTAGCTGGAATATTTCACCTCCTGTGGACAACAAGGTGTTCCACTGGTCTGAATGGTTTAGATCCAAAACAAATAGAGGATAGAGGTTGGATACTCTTCCTAGACGTTGTAGGTATCTATATTACAAGGCTTTGATAGTCCACCTGTGTACTTGTAATCAAGCTCAACACGAAAAATATCAAAGAAACCAAAATATGATCTACTAATCTATGCTAGTGACTAAGGAATCTAGCAACATATATGCGAAATCACAACAACAACAACATATGTGGGACAGAAATCAACTTGCATTAAAGAATATGAAGAAGTTTACAACCAAGATTTAGTGCTGACATGCATCTCCATGAAACCAGACATTCTCATCCCCAAAAGCTCTAACTCTATCTCTCTAAGCTCTCTCCAAATGATCTTGGGCTAATGATCAATCCAACAGCATAACAATACCTCAAGTGTTCACTCTCTCAACCATGGCTATGAGCTCATATTTATAAGGCTTTAATGGATAGAGTAGGTTGAGAAATTAGCGGGTGAGGTGGCTTCTAAGATCCTAGGATGAGGGATCTCGAGCTCAACCAACCCACAATAGTAGGGATAAGGCAGGACATGAGTCTTATCATCTAGAAGCCTCGAGAAACTTCTCTTTTTCCCTTTTTACCCAGCATATCGCATTTCTCCTTCTATGACAGAGCGGTTCTGGTAATAACCGCTTATGGACCAAGAACAATAAGCGGTGGCATCGCTTATGGGAAACAGATGATGGGCGGTGCAAATAGGGGTACTACTCCGAGATAAAGGGGCATGCGCGATGCTGGGAATTTGTATGAAAGATTGATGAAAAACCATCTAGTTTCCACTCCAAAAGCTGGGATTCAGGGCAAGTAGGTATGTCAAATGTCTTATCACATGATGGTGACAGGATTTTGGTATAACAGGATGCCCCCCAAAGCATGAGTCTTAGAGGGATACGATAAACGAGAGCTTTGAGAACAAGTCGTCACCACAAGATGAAAATGTCGGCTCGATTGGAACATGTTGTCAAGTAGGCTTCTGTAGTACATCAGTATGTTGACTCATAGACACAAGTAACCAAACTCATGGCTACAGACCAATACAAGGTAGATCCATGAGAGGAATAAACAAGCATGGCTACTAGAATACAACATAGATCCATGTGATAGAGGACTCAATCTTGGACATAGGTACCAGACATACAATGTAGATCTATGTCATACTGACGCAAATTTGAGCATAGCCACGACCATACAAATGTGGATCCATGCTATATGTACAAAAATCCATCGCAGCCTGGGGAAAAAGAAATGAGCGCTTTAAAAAAATACCCAGGGTCTTCATCTCATCTTCCACAAAGTACAATTCTATCCATGTGATTATAATGATCTGAAGTATAACATGGTAGAAACAACTTGATTACCGGCCATCGATGGGAACCGTTAACAAGTGCGAGGGAGATCACCATTAATGTTAATGATTCCCAAGGTATCCTAGTGCAACCTACTGAGTATGAATAGATGTCCTGATGTCGAACACCCACTCGATTCTATCGATCAAAGGTCAATGATGTGAACCTATGTCGAGAGCCAGAGAAACTGTCATTAAGGCATATAGATCTCAAGGTACTAAATATTTTTTCTAAGACTATTTCCCGGATGATGAGTTGATGTCGACGGGAAAAGTCGCATTGAAGGAGAGCCATGATGAGTCCCACATCGACGACACGAAACTTGGAACATAGTTCTAGAATGATGTTAATGTAGTAACCATATGACTGACTCAAAGACACTGACACAAAGACTGTGTAGACTGTAGAGGTAAAAATTCTTCAAATCTCCTTTGAACATTGGGCAGCACAACAAAAAGACTTGGCAGCATGACTAGACAGGATAGATACACAATGCAATAGTGGACAATGCATTCTTTTGAAAGACTCAAAGGATTAACATGACTCATGAAAGTGGATCGTCATGGAGATTAGCTGAATACCCAATTGAATGACATGATTGTGTAGACAAGTGCCATGTTCAAAGGTAACGACAAACAATTGCCATTATTTGCAAAATGATTCCCTTCCTATTTCCCCCATCATGATCGATGAGTGCCTCTTTTTAGTTTTATGAGTTCAAAGAGGGTAACAAACACTTGATATAGCTTGTCAGAAGACAAGTCTAGACTCATATGTTTTACGAACCTAAGAGAGGAGGGGTTCGTTCCCAAAATGAGTCTCTCAATGTTTAATTTAACGAGTCCACTGAAAGAAAACTTGGTATCGTTCAAGTTTAGAGAGTCTGAACGAATACAGAAGAAGACTCCAGGGGGGTCCTTTTTCGTATGATTTATTCTCTAAGGCCCGAAAAAGTGTAAAATCATACCTTAGAGAACTCTTCTAGTCATGATTGGCTGGATTGATCCTTTTTCATAAATAGTCTGATCCGAACCGAAAAATAGAAAACCTACCATTGGACGGACGACTCTTCAAATACCTTAACGAGCTTGAAGAAGACAAGATCGCTCGACAATATTTTCATATTTAGGGAGCCTAAAAAGGATTTAAAGAGAATTCCATGAGGTTTCTTTACACAATGTCATATTTTACAAGCCTAGAAAGAATTGGAAACGGACTCGATGACCTTTTCATGTTTAAGGAGCCCTAAAAATAGGTGAAAAGAGGACTCCATGATGCTTCTTTACACAATGTTGTATTTTATGAGCCTGGAAAGAAACTTGAAATGGACTTAGAACTTTGATACTAGATTTTAACGAGCATGACAAAGTATCGTAATAAATGCTTGACAACCTTTTCCATTTTTTGAAAGTACGAAAAAGCCATAAACAAACTTTCCAAAGCTTCTTACTAAAGTTCTCTTATCCTGGAGACAACTCAGAAACCAGTGTTAAATGCATTCAAAACCAACATTAAGGGATTACGACAAATGAATTTTGACTAAAATATGATTTTATATCAAAACTATAGTAATTCAAACCCAAAAACGTCTATATAAGTCAAGTAAATAGTAAAAAATCAAAACATTTCACTATTTACCTCTAGTAGAGAGCACTTGCAGCATTTTTCTAGCCATATCTTCCACAGCTGATACCGGGAGTTTCCACCATCCGTTTTCAGCACCGTCAGTTGCAGGTAACATCTAAGACCTTTATCTTTCATTTCATAGCTTCTATTTTGAGATTTTGGGGGGAGGGGATGGGCCTATGTGGTAATTCCTAAAACTCAATATGCGGGCACCGCGGCTACCCCTTACAGGATATGCGGTACCACCCAATAACCACGCCAAGAACACAGTGGATAGGCGATGCCACTGCCTATCTCTAACGGGGCACAGGCGGTGCCGACCATGGAGAACTTAAACAAATGATATGGGAAACAAATATTCATTCTTTTGATTTGCAATGATTCTAATGCATACCATTATTATTTTCTGCAAGTCTAGGTGACTCAAAACATGGTGATATGGAAGGAAATAACACATGATGATGAGAATGTTGTTGCTGAAAGAAATGTGGGTTGCATTGCCGCACTATGGGACTATGGACTCTTAAAGTTCTTCTGGACCCCAAGCATGGTGTCCCACGAGAGATTACTGGACTACATACTGTAGATGTGGAATCCAGAATAGCAGTATTTCGAGATGGGGGCACATATACTTATAGTGGAGGTAGAGGATATCTACTTCCTAACTGGTCTATCGAGATAGGGTGCCCCCATCTCACTGACAGGTTCCCATGGCGGGGACATTACCACCAAAGAGCTTATAGATCGGCATTTTGCACCAGGTACAGGTACATCAGGGAATAAAATCCCCATCAAGGCAATGACAGACAAGGCTTTATGGATTATTCTATTCACCATGTAGAGGGTTGCCGGAAGCTAGGGTGTGCACCAGGATTTCAGGGCACACATGTTGTATGCCATAAAGGCCATCACACCTATGGTGTTCAACTAGGTGAAAGCAATGCTTCCAATCTTCAAGGATCAGCTGACTAAATGTCGATAGGGAGAGCTGAAGTAGTTCGACTTTGGTTCCATCTTAGCCCGCTTCTTCTTTGAGTGGGTCCCACAGATGAGGCCCCAAGTGACTTTCCAGAGTCTGAGAGCACAGGACCCCCGTATGCTGAGGTGGGTCCAGGTCATGGCTCGCACAGGAGCAGGTAGGGGCAGAATGAAGTTCGGTGCTCCATTCTTTAGATTGTTATAGGATCAGATTCTCATGGTCGAGGACTATGCCTATGCAGGCATGGACTTTACAGGAGATCCTGACCTACCACTCCCACCTGGAGGGAAGTGGGGTGACATTGATAAGAAGCAAGAAACCCTAAAAATGGACACTGTTTTTATGTTTTTTTTTTAAGTTTTATATTTTTTATGATAAGTGACGAGACCTGTTTGTTCTCATGCAGATGTTGGAGCAGCGAGGCCTAGAGGAGCATCTCCATTAGATAGGCAAGCCAGAGCTCGCTTCGTACCACAGGGTGATGATATCACCGAGGAGCTGGAGGAGAGCCAGGAGAGGTTGACTCTAGACATCCCAGATGCTGACATAGATGACCTCCCAACTAGGTATCAGAGATCTACAGTGGGAGTACCGAGCAGATTTAGTAGGATGCTACGTAGGGTGGCTCATGCGTTGATGTGCTATCACGAGCACCATTAGTGTATGAGACATGTATACTGAAAGCTGATAGCTTCAGGATTTTGTATGATGATTTTTCCTGAAAGCCTACGTGCTTCAGATGAGGTCTTTGGACCTATTTTTTGTAAAAAAAATTGTATATATATATATAGACTTTTACATGGTGTTTATATGTTTCAAATGGCCAAATGCATTTTCTATGAGTTCTATGTGTCTTTAAATGTTTATTTACAATGTACCATGTTTTATTTGACATCATGAATGGGAAATATGCCAATCTAGGATGTAATTAGCCAATGAGTCAGCAACTACATTATGTTCCCTAGGGATATGCCTATAGGTAATGGTTCCAAATGATATTTCTAGCAAACATACCCTCCGAAAGAGTCGGAGGAGTACTAGGTTCCTAATGGTGTATACATGGTTCAAATGACAAACCATGAGCTGTGAATCCATCAATAGTACTAGATCACGGACATCCTGGGAGGCAGCTTCAGTCAAAAGACCGATGACTGCTTCATACTCGGAGATGTTATTAGTAGCAGGACCTATGCAAACCACTCTTGAACTGACCAAATCTTCAGCTGGGGAATAGAGAACCCAAGTAGCCGAGGCGAGATTCAAGGTGTGGCAGCAAGCACCATTAGCAAAGCCGTAGAAAGCCATCTGCATGACCAAAACATGGTATAAATAGATGTGGACACTAAAACTCAAAACCATCTTGAAAATAATAAAAGAACATTGAAAGTTAATCAATATACATATATAAAATATACTATCCAAGAAGACCTAGGCATAGTACCTTTTCAAGTACAGCCCATTACGAGGTTTCCCCAAAGGGATTCCATCATAATCAACGAGCTCGTAAGCTTGTTTCTCTAACACCTTAGAAATAATGAAAGGTCCATACCCCATGGACTCGAACTTACCCTTCCCTAGTTTGTCATATCTCTGGTCATAAGTCAATACTAGGTCACCCTTGTTGAAGACATGAGGCTGGATAGATTTATCGTACTGCACCTTGACACGTTTCTTATGTGCCTCATTAGCCAAGGCAGCATCTCTGTGAGTCTCATCAAGGTTATTCAAATACAAAAATGTCTCTTCCTCTACAGAAGTGTCTGGGAGAAGTTCGAAAACAAGTTGTAAAGATGGAATATGACATTGGATCAGCAAGAAAGCTTCAAGTCCATAGACAAGCTAGAATGGCATGAAACCAGTAGTTGTTTTCACAGAAGTCCGATAAGCCCAAAGAGCAGAAAAAAGAATGAGGTGCCAATTGGATTTATTATCTCCAACCATCCAACGAAGCATAGTTTTCAAAACTTTGTTAATCGCCTCTACCTGAACATTAGCTTGCGGATAATATGTCATAGAGTTTTCATGGCGAAAACCTAGCTTGGCACTCAGTTCCTCCATCATTTGATTATGGAAATAATATCCATGATCAGTGACGATGGACTACGGAACTCCAAATCTAGCTATGATATGATTGAACAAGAAGAGAGAGGCAGTCTTACCATCTTCTGCATATGTACACATGGCCTCGGCCCATTTTCTGAAATAATCCACGGCTACGATGATGTAACCATGCCCCCTGGCTGAGGTAGGCTTACAATGCATGAAGTCAATCCCCCATTTGGCGAATGGGGCAATGACAATGACGGGGTGAAGCAGAGCAGGATGGGTGTGATTTTTAGGATAAAAATGATGACAAGGTGGGCATTTCTTAACAGCCTCATGACAATCTTTGAAGATAGAAGGACAGAAATAGCCAACGTGAAGGATATTCTGGGTTGTAGCCATCCCAGATAAATGACTGCCACATGCTCCAGAGTGGCAATCATTCAACACGTGTTTAGCCTCCTCATGGGTGAGGCATTGCTGGAGAATGGAGTCAATCCCACGTCTATACAAGGTATCATTCAAGATGAGATAGTACTCCACATGGTGATGGATACAGCGGCGATCACAACAAGATAAATGCGGCTGAAAACACTGGGTCTAGAGATAAATCAACAAATCTCCATACCAAGGATCGGTAGTGCTAATGAGGAACAGGAATTCATCTGAAAATGATACACCGGGCTTAGATTTCATTGTAGCATAGGGAAGATCACACATAAGCTCTGCAAAAACCAAATATTTCTTTGATGTGGCCTTGGAAAAATCCAAATCGAACTCCTAAAGGATAATGATCCAACGGGAGTACTTGCTATTACGGAGAGAAATTCCTATGGCTTGGGTTACCACAACAGACAACTAGACTCCAGAAATCAATATTTCCCAATATGCAATATGAATAAAAACATCTAACACTAAAGGATCGAACCTTGTACCTTATTCTGGATGGTTGAAGTAGATCCCCATTGAGCTTTCCAATATTCAGCTTGAATTGTTATAGCACGTCCTCAACAACAAGTAAACAATACAAGCATACTATATTTCATGGTGTTAGATCTATTCTAGCATATATAATCAATAATGTAAAAGCGTTTGACATATTCCAATGGATACAATATTCATTCAAATACACATTACTGGACAGGAAAAGATATTTCTATTAATATAAATCAGAGAGTACAAGTGACAACCTCTGACGGCACGTCTGCGAACCGGAGAAACTGAATCCCCCACTTGGGCCTCCACCACCTCAATCCTCCATCACTTCGATAGCAAGCTTACTAGAAAAAGGAAAGCTTGGGAAGAACACAACAGTGCTCCAAGGGACAAAGGGATGCAGACTCAAGCATAATTTCTGTCAACAATGGACTATAGTTTCGTTACTCTAAATTCTCTCTTATGATTTCAATGTCTCAATGGGTTCCTTATATAGATTTTCAAATGGATACTGAACGGTCGAATCCGTGCGATCTCAAGGCATATGGAAGGCCAGGAGTCATATGAGTCGGATCCAAGTCAAGGAAAGCTCCAAAAGGATTTGGATTATGTACACATCCCAATGTACGCGACTATAGAGGGAATATCCATGTATGTATGCGGTTATCGGGGAAAAGGCCGCGTATATAATTTTTCTTATGTTTTTAGGGATGGTCAAGGATACATCAAAAGACAAAAAGTGGTCCATAGGGGATAATGAGTCTGCAGCGGGACAGGGGAAGGCCATACAATGTGTGATTCACCTAGTGTGGTGAAATCCGCTATAACACTTGCCCCCGAGTACCTGACGAGTCAGGATGTAGTACATTGGGTTTTGGTCTACCAATACGATGGTAGTGTAGAGCAGAATGTAGTGACAAAACCTTTGCACAGCAATGACCATGACCAATGCTAACTTCTCCACATGTGAATAACGAGTTTTGGAATCGATAAGATTCTTACTGGAATAATAAATCACATGCTCCGGACTGTGGAGATTTTCCTGCACTAAAACCATGGCGACGTTAGTAGCGAAGGCCGCAATATACAATCGAAATTCCATTGAATAATCTGGGGGGTGTATCATGGGTGAATGAGTTAGAGCGTGCTTAAGATTATCAAAGGCGCGTTGGGCCTGGTCATCCCAGAAGAATGGAGTGTTCTTCTTGAGGAGACGCATATAACTATGTGTTTTCTCTATGAAATTGCACACGAAATGACGAAGAAAGTTTTCCTTCCCCTGCAAACTTTGGATTTCAAGGAGGTTGGTTGGGGCTAGTAGATTAATGATAATGAAGATATTCAAAGGATCTATCCAGATGCCATCTTTGGATACCACAAAGCCAAGCAGACGCCCCATCTCAATGCAAAAAACACATTTATGCGGATTGAGCCGTATATTATAATGATGACATCTCAGGAATATGTCTCTAAGATGACCAGGGTGGTCCTCCCATCACTGTGAATGAGCAGGGAGGTCGTCAAGGTACGGTTCAACAATATGTTTAACGTCAAGAAACGCATAGGACATCGCACGCTGGAACGTGGCTCCAGCATTTTTCAAGCCGAAAGGTAAATTCTTATACACAAAGGTTCCCCATGGGAAAATGAATGCCATTTTATGCTGATCAGAGGGCAATATCTCAATTTGATTGTAGCCGGAGAACCCATCCATGAATGAAAAAATGACACTTCCAGCATAGTTGTCGATAATCTGATCGATATGCGGGGTAGGAAATTTGTCCTTGGGACAAGCTTTATTTAAATCCCTAAATTCGATGCAGACTCTAATGGTGCCCTGCTTTTTATTGACAGGGACAATGTTGGATACCCATTCCATTAGAGGTATAGGATAAATAAAACCAGCGTTCAGAAGTTTCTCAATCTCAGCTTTAATAGCTGTGGCCTTTCGAGGATGGAATTGCCTAAGTTTCTACCTGACATGTTTAGCCATGGGATAATTTTTAATCTTGTGGACCACAATGGAAGGGTAAATCCCCAGCATCTCCTCATAGGACCAGGAAAAAATATCATGGAATTCCTTAAAAAGTGCCTTATATGCTTCAGATTCATCTGCAGAGTAGTTGTTCCCAACATGAACGTGATCAATAACATCAAGCTTGGCTGATATGTCAATTGGGTTCATCTGAGTATGTTGCAAAGGTTTCCTTTAGAATTTGTATCTTGCAACAATATAGGAATTTACAGAACATTGACAATATCAATAGGGAACAAGGATGCAAAATCATGGCTTCCTGAACTGGTGTTGGGGAGGGACATGGATCTATGATGGTGATATTCCCAAATGGGCTCATCAATGTTCATGATCTCTATAATGGACTCATCAGAAGGAAAATTCTCGAAGAGATAGTCTAGAACCAGAAGAGAAGGTTCTAACTAGTACGGTAAATGGTAAGGATCCGAAGCCACTAGATGAAGGTCATCAGTGTCATGATCATAAAAGGTTTGAATGGTGTCATACATAGCTTCATGAGGACTCAACGAGGTGGAATCAACAACATTTTTGTCCTTAGGCTCATAATCAAATGAGGCGATCATATGTACTGTCGCGATATCCATGCTAGGAGGAGTAGATGGAAAAATCCCCATGAGGGATGAATCCTTCAGCATGCCTACCCCAATTGACTGGTAAGGAGGAGGGGATTGACCTAACATGGGGATGTTATTAGCCATGGAGGTAATAAGATCCACCATACAGAAATCAAGCTAATCAATAGTAACAATTCTCCCTAGGTGCAGGAATTGGACTGTTCGAAATACTGTTGAGGCAACAACAGTCATGGCATAGAACCAATTCCTTCCTAGAAGAAGGTCGTAATCTAAAGGGGCATCTACCACTTCTAATTGGATATAAACGATTTTTCCCCCCAGCTCGACCGCGAGGGCTGATATGAGACCATGGGGTTGGAAACCCCATTCATCAAAGGATTTAAGGGTCATAGGTGATGTAACAAGCTCAGGAGAGCCAAGAGCTTTCCAACAAGTCAGAGATAACGCTGAGGTCAAAGCTCCTTCATCTAGTACCGTTTGAAAGAATTTCTTTCCCACTACTTTCATAATGATATGAAAAGCAAGTTTAAGCGATAATCTAGGTTTATAGTTCTCAACATTGAAATGAATCAAGTTAGTGTTATCCGGGTCTAAAGCTCATAACGCTGTTAACAAGTTCTTGCGATGTGTGGGGAAACTTTGGAGTACTTCTAGGGTAGACATCACACAAGGTGCTTGAGCGAGATCTTCAACCACATTATAGAATTGAGCATCTCAGGCATTAGGATTAAAGACATCCTTCTGAAGAGTACTCTTAGGTGGGCGCAAAATCATGTCGAGAGTAGGCTTCGCGATAGATAAAGGGACAGTAGAAGAGGATTCCGGAGAACTAGTAGAGGGAACTTTCCCTGAAGAATTTTGATCTTCTTTCTTCTCTGTGGGTTTATCATAATTCTAACTTCGATTTTGCAAATGGATGGTATCTGAGGACATCATACAAATTTCCTTCGATGAACTAGAGTTACCCTGGTTAGACATGTGGTCTACTAGTTGTTGTTGAGAGGGAAAGGGATCTCTAAATACTACAGGTGCGGGATTGGACTTCAGAAACTGGGAGATTTCATCCCAGCAGGGACACTCCTTTGAAAAATGGTCACCACCGCATAGCAAACAAGGATATTTATCCTTCCTTTTCCCTTTGTCGTTGTCATTATTGGTTGGTCGTGGAGTCTCCTGTTGGTTTCCAGGTTTTTTATTTCTATTTTTACCTTTCTTTTTATTTCCTGAGGTTTGATTACTTTGAATAGAATTGACCTCGGTGGAAACCTTAGGATTCAAAGGAGTAGCATTTTGGGTTTGCTTGGTAGGTTTCGCTGCGGATGGGAACTGAATTGAACCAACAATCCCATCAACAGGTACTTCTGCTGGTGGCTTGGCAGGGTTAGTGTTGGGGTGAGGAGATTGAGGAATCAGGTCATAAAGAGTTCCAGACTGGGAATAGACCAAGTCTAGGTACTGAGCCCGACTAATAGCTTGCTCTTCAGTAACAACACCACCCATAGCCACATCTTGGGAAATAGGAGGAAACAAGGACTTAGTGAACGAATCAACTAACAACTGATCCAAAATAGGGGCCTTAATAAGCCTTCTCTGCCTTCTCCACTCGTGAATATGATCAGAAATGTGGGTGGAGGTGTTCTGTCGTAGAGAAGTTAAAATATCAGTGCCCATTTCATAACGAATAGGGAGCTGAAAGTGTGTAAGGAACATGGTTTCCAACGAGCCAAAATCCAGAAACGAATGTTGTGGGAGTTCAATGTACCACTTCACGGCCGTACCGGTCAAAGTTCGTTGAAATAGTCGTAACCAGACGGAATCATCCATGTGTTAGTTTTTCATCACATTAAGATAGCATTATGAACTTAGGATCTTTTCACTGAGAGAATAACAAGCACAGCAATAAAACATAAGCACATCACAAGAGACAAGAGACACAAAGATATTTTCCTCGGGGAAACCACGAAGGAGAAAACCCTACAACTTCCTATAAGATAAAATCAGCACCAAAACAGTAAGAGATCTCCCAATAGCAGTGGCCTTCTAGTCCCAGTATATTTCCTCCTCCAAAAGTGCACCTCACTTAAGCGAGTGAATGATGTGTTTCACAATGTGATAAATAGAGAGACTCTCACTCTCTATTTATATTCATCCGTTCACTTGAATTTCCATTTCACACATAGGCTCAAGCTAATAATTACTACTCGAGCCTACACCTTAATTAGTGTATAATAACTCAAGTGCCCTGAAACTGTGGGGACTTACCTAATGACTTGATATGACTTGATTACATTATTAATCCTCCCGATCGGAATGTCGGGGCATGACCACATGACTCAAATACATAATAGAGACATCCCGGAATAAACATCGGGTTACAATATATAAGATACATAGAAGAATACATTCCGAAGTTACATATACATCAACACTCCCTCTTAACTAGGAAGGTATTCTTTCGACACAATTTTCAGCACTAGTCTTCTTCTATGTATCAACTGCATCATCTCATCTTCAAGTGATATTCTTCTTCAAGTCATCTTCATCTTCAAGTCATCATCAGATCTGGATCATCTCTCGATCTGGATCATCATCGAACATCATCACTAGATCTGGATCATCTCTCGATCTGGATCATCATCACTAGACTAGATCTGGATCATCACTCGATCTGGATCATTACTGCTGGATCATCATTACTAGATTTGGATCATCACTCGCTCTGGATCAACACTGGTGCTATCTCATGATTCTTATCGTCATAGGAAGTTCTACAGAGCCAGCCCTTTTTCATGCTGGTTGTAGGCCTACCCTCATGTAGGTCTTCGCCCAACACTTAAATCTGATCTACTCATCAGAAAGGCACACCCAGCACTCACATCTGATCATGTAGTAAACTACAATCCCATCAGAAAGGCCCAGCACTCACATTCACCAGCATGATAGGACACACCTACTATCATCTGTGAAATGGCTCAACACTTACAACCACCAGAATGATAGGACACACCTACTATCATCTGTGGAAAGGCACAGCGCTCACATCCACCAGCATGGTAGGACACACCTACTACCATCTGTGGAAAGGCTCAACACTTACAATCACCAGCATGGTAGGACACACCTACTACCATCTGTGAAAAGGCTCTGCTCTTACAATCACCAGCATGGTAGGACACACCTACTACCATCTGTGAAAAGGCACTGCACTTACAGTCACAACCATGATAGGACACACCTACTATCATCTGTGAAATGGCACAACACTTACAGTCACCAACATGATAGGACACACCTACTATCATCTGTGATAAGGCTCAGCACTTACATCCATCCAGGCGGGAACACATCCTGCTCACAATGATGGAAGGGCATGCACTCATATCTGATCATGAGGGGAACACATCCCAACAATCATATCAGAATGGTCCCCAGTCCTCCTTGACTGAGCTACCTGGTAACTCACCAGGCGCCTCCATTCTCCTAGAGAATGGAAGTTGCCCTTACATCCGACCTGCTCGTCAGAATGGCCAACACTCACATCTGACATGGAAGGAACTTAATCCTTTAGCCATGAGTAGAATGGTTCATCCCTTACATCTGACCAAGTGGGAACACATCCCTCTATCACATCAGAATGGCTACTCAGTTCTTACACTGAGTATTCCTGGTAACTGACCAGGTGCCTCCATTCCTAGAATTGCAATTGCTCTTACATCTTTCATGCTCGACAGAATGGCCAGCACTCATATCTGACATGGAAGGGAGCAACCCTACCACCATGAAAGAATGGCTCAGCCCTTATATCTGACCTACTCGTCAGAATGGCTGTGGATCTCAGCACTCATATCTGACATGGAAGGAACCAATCCTCTCACCATGACAGAATGGCTCGGCCCTTACATCTGACCATGGAAGGAACCAATCCTCTCACCATGTCAGAATGGCTATGGGTCTCATCACTTTCTCTGGGAGGAAGCCTCGATCTGGAGAACACCAAGTCTCTCTCTGAAGTACTCGAACTTCAGCCTAGCCAATGGCTTCATCAATACATCAGCTATCTGTTCCTCCGTCGCAACATACAGAAGCTTCACTGCTCCTCTCTGCACCATATCCCTAATATAGTGATACTTGATCTCGATATGCTTCGACTTGTCATGAAACACTGGATTCTCTGACAACTTCACGCAACTCTGGTTGTCACAATGTATACAAGTAGCATCTAACTGGAGATCAAATATATCAGACAATAGCTTCTGCAGCCATACTGCCTCACAACTAGCTGAACAAGCTGCGACATACTCTGCTTCAGCCGTACTCAGTGCCACACAGGATTGCTTCCTACTAAACCAAGAGATCACACCTGATCCCATACTGAAGCAACATCTCAAAGTACTCTTCCTGTCGATGGCACTGCCTGCCCAATCTGAATCAACATAACCTTCCAGGTTAATCTTCTGATTCACATCGTACTTGAGCCCATAATCAATTGTACCCTTCAGGTACCTCAGAATATGCTTTGCAGCTGTCAAGTGAACACTCCTCAGATCTGTCAAGTACTGGCTCAAGGTGTTCACAGCAAAGCAAATGTCTGGTCTCGTGTTTGTCAGGTACATCAATGACCCAATCATCTGATGATACATTGTAGCATCAACTGAATTTGACGAAGCATCACTCAATAGCTTCAAGTTCGATGCCATAGGTGTGGTCATGCAGTCCATCATCCTGAATCTCTTCAGGATCTCTACTGCATACTTCACTTGTCCAAGGAAGATCCCATCTGTACTCTGCCACACCTCCATGCCTAGAACAATAGTGCATCGAAACATAACAGGAGCATCACTGGTCTTCTATCTTCAACCTTGAAGCAAAGGTTGAAATCCACTTTACTCTTAGTAAATCCTAGAATCATCAGTAATCTGCCCATCCTCGGGATCTTCTACAATCACTCCCTCTGAAGCGGAGCATCATACTCCCTTTGTCTTCTGTACTCTATGCACTGAAACATTCTGTACTGGAGTGACAAGTAGTATCCATCTAGGATCATTGGATACTAAGATCCTCTATCTTGAACTTCTTCAAAAGTTCATCTTGCACCCATCTGTGAGCTTGTCATCCTCTATCAACCTTGTGGAAAAGGTTAAGATATTCATCAACCTCATCATGTATGTGTTATCCCATGGGTGTCTTCTGAACTCGTACAAAACCTTCTTTCATTTGCACACATGATTATGCATGTCATGTGACTTCACTTCTATTAGCTGTAAATGTTTCTTTGTAGACTATGCCTTCTCTTCATGAGAAGCCTCATGCTACGAACCTTGCTTTGTATCCCATGATGTTTCCATCTACTGCATGATGGAACTATGAACTTCTCTTCAGGTCTCGATACTACTCCTAGACATCATTCTTCTTGAACTGATCTTCCCTTTCTTCTTGGTGGCTGGAAGGTTCTGCATCAATGATGTCACTACACTCATCATATTATTCTTTGTCTTTGAACTGTCGTCACTTGTTCTTCGGAACAAGTCTTCATTCTTCTTTGCTAGTAGGCGATTATGTATGCGATATTTCCTACAAGTCAAATGCAATTGTATGGTTAGAAACATTTCATAAGGAATATTTATACTGGCAAACACTTATGCATAAATATATGATCATGCAACTACTTTAGCCAATACAACATTCATCCATATCTCATTGAAACTTTCTAGATGCCTTCCATCTCTACCAGGACAACATTGATATTGTGCACTAATCCAATATGTCAGCAAAGAGGTTTCATTCTAGATAAGTAGCAATCGATAATTTATATAGCCCCATGAGCTACTTACCCATCACATGCATATTAGTAGTATTCTGTCATTAATGAAAACATCCTATCATGCATAATACAATAACTGAATATAAACAAATGCATAACAAAATAATATAATGAAATGACAATTGAATACTTATCTTTATTTGTTTCGAGGGTAGACTCCTTCTTGAGCCTTCAGCTTCATCGTCTTCTTCATTCATAATAGCATCGTTTCTTATCCAAAAGCTAAGGTGGATAAGAAGTTCTTCAAGAGTTGATTTCTTCATATTCCTCATTGATTGAGGGATCTTCTTTGGATGGCGATATCTTGATCTTCAATTGCTCCCCTCTTCTCTTCTCTTATTATGATTCAAGCTTCTTCTTCTTCCCAAAGTTTGCTGAAAGTAATCACTTCCTTCTGGAACACATTCCTTGAATGAATTCCACGATCCTGGGAGGCCATTCAAGGTGGCCATCATCACTTCTGCATTCTTCACTTTTTCTTTTACCGCTTCAAGTTGTTCTTGATTTGAGAGACTCTTATGACTGCATGGTCTCTGCATTCTAGATCTTCACATTCTTCAACTAGATTCTTTAGGTCATATTCTGATTTTTCTTCTTCCCTTCAAATAGCCTGAAATTTTGGAAGACCTCCAATAGCTTTGCTTGCAATAGGTAGTGCTCTGTAATGCCAAAGCTCATTTGGCTCTACTATGTCATGGATCAAGGCTTTTTCTGGATATCCCTTCAATTTGTACAAGCATCCTTCTTGTTCTTCAATCACTACCACATCATCAATAGTCTTTCCTTTTGGCCATATGATGACTTGACCATTGATGAATGCAACCCACATTCCTTTTGCATCGAAGGCTGAAATGGATAGAAGATTCTTCTTAAGTCCTGGAACAAACAATAATTCTTTCATTGTTAGAGACTTACCAGAGTCTAGCTTTTATGAAGATTCCCCACTACGTTTTATTGGATATTGGTAGTCATCTCCTAGTTTCACCTTGTGAGGTGATTCATGTGTGACAGTCTTACAAAGGATTCCTTGAATCCTGTCATATGTTTGGAATCCCCACTGTCTATAAGCCAATCATCATTTCCATGAGTAATGTTACCTGTGAGAGATGATATCAGAACATATTCATCCTCACTTGAATAATCTTCACTTTCATATATGGATCTCTTTCTGTATGGTTCATCATCCTCTGCAGCATGAGCATGATGTCTTCTTTGGCCTCGTCTCCCTCTGAAACTGGAACCTCTATACTCATGTAGGTGTCCAATCCAGTTTCTTCAGAGAGATCAAATACTTCTATGCTTGGAAGTTGTCAACTTCACCAAGCTTATCATCAAGCTATTGTGATAAATCATATTGAAATGAGAACCTCAAATGGAAATACAAAATATTTAGATCTTACCGATTTGAGGTGTCCGTCCTTGTCCCGGAGTTCGCTGATCTAGGGTTTGTCGTAGAAACCCTAATTTTCAAAACTTGGAAACTTTCAGATATTATTGGACAAACAGATAGATCTCTTCAAATGGAGCTGTCCAATGTACTCCTTTTCTGAAAACAGTGGAGGAAAGCTCCCGAAACAGGAAGTCCTAATTTACTAATTTCTTCTGCAGAAATTCCTGTTACTGTTTCTATGATATCTCTGAAATTACTGATCCTCTGTGTCTGAAATTTCTCACTGAGGTAACCTCACATGTCCCTGATCCAAAACCATAGGTTTCATAAGAATTGGTTTCACCATTTGGGATTTATGATCCTTTTCCCAAGGTGACCTATTACAGGACTGTTCAAAACAGCGAAGTTGTACGGAATTCCACGTGTCACTGGTTCATCTTCTCAGTCTGATATTTGGACCACTGAAAGTATAGTACATTCCCTTTCTGGAACATCTTCAGGAATTCCATTTGGACCTCTATAGCTCAAGATATTGCAGATATCCCCAGATGTCCTGTTTAGGGATGAATTCTGGAAGAGGTTGGAACCCTAATTGGAGAGATCATATCTCCTGGAGTACAGTGAATCTGAGTCTGATTTTTTGACACAGGATTCATCAGGATTTGATATTCAGTCCCTACAATTTTCAGCTTTTTATAATTCTCCAATATAGAAATATAACGACTGTACTAAAACTTAGCAGTTTTAGTATTTAGGGTTTCTCCTAGCTCAGGGTCAAACTAGGGTTTGACTTTCCTGGAGTTTCACCCAACCAAATTTATTGATATAGGTCTCTAAACTTCGGTTTTAATGAGGAGAATAACCCTATGCTGGTCTCACTCAAAAATTCCTCTTCTGTTGAAAGCTCTAATTTCCACATCGAAACTGAAAATGCTTGAGATTGAATTCCGCATCGACAGAAAGATGCACCCTTCAATGGGGAGTCATATTAGCATAATTTTGCTGAAAATCTGTGGAGGAAGATCCACAAAATAGGAATCCCTAGTTCCTATAGCTGCACAATGTCTTCTTCTCAGGTTAGCTCTGATTCCATGTTAGTTTTTCATCACATTAAGCTAGCATTATGAACTTAGGATCTTTTCACTGAGAGAATAACAAGCACAGCAATAAAACATAAGCACATCACAAGAGACAAGAGACACAAAGAGATTTTACTCGGGGAAACCATGAAGGAGAAAACCCCACAACTTCCTCTAAGATAAAATCAGCAGCAAAACAGTAAGAGATCTCCCAATAGTAGTGGCCTTCTAGTCCCAGTATATTTCCTCCTCCACAAGTGCGCCTCACTTAAGAGAGTGAATGATCTATTTCACAATGTGATAAATAGAGAGACTCTCACTCTCTATTTATATTTATCCATTCACTTGAATTTCCTTTTCACACGTAGGCTCAACCTAATAATTACTACTCGATCCTACACCTTAATTAGTGTATAAGAACTCAAGTGCCCCAAAACTGTGGGGACTTACCTAATGACTTGATATGACTTGATTACATTATTAATCCTCCCGATCGGAACATCGGGGCATGACCACATGACTCAAATACATAATAGAGACATCTCGGAAAAAACATCGGGTTACAATATATAAGATACATAGAAGAATACATTCTGAAGTTACATATACATCAACACCATGAGGGAGTTTGAAGAACACAATAAATGAAAGGTCATAACATGGTTCTTTGAATAGTCTCCTTGCTTCCCATCGAATTTCGAAATATCCTATGGTAACTTTACCGGAATGGGAGGCCACGAGGGATTGTGTCGAATGGGATCATTAATCAACTTGGACAAATTAGGCAAGTCCAAAGTTGCTAGGAAAGGTAATTGTTGGTTGGGATGCACATACTGGTAGTATTGATATGGCATATAATTACCAGTAGGACCATAGGTAGACTAATAAACAGGTTGTTTTGAGGAAGAACCACCGGAAGATCCACCCACGGGGGGTTGATTTCAAGAATTAGGACCACTATCACCACTAGGGCCTCTAGGAGGAGGACCATCAGGGCCACCAGGACCACTAGGACCACTGGGACCACTAGGAGTCGGACTACCAGACCCTCTGGAGCCTCCGGAAGGTGGTAAACCTACAAATACATCGAAACCACTAGGTGGAGGGCCACCAGACCCTCCAGAGCCAAAAGGAGGAAATCCACAAGGTCCCCCAGGACCACTAGGACCACCAAGACCATAAGGAGGAAAGTTTCTAGATCCTCTAGGACCGTTAGGTCCCCTAGGGGGAGGACCTCCGTAAGGTGGTCCTTCCGCACCTCCCACAGTATGTATGGGTATCCCTCCCATAGCTGGCATGTAAGACCAGTTGGTTTTCCCCCATGGCGTAAAAGTGTTACTAGGGTATAGAATTTCAGCATAAGGCATTCCTGTAGGATTAAATGGGTGATTACCTACAGATATTTGATAACCATAACCTCCAGAAGACTGAAGGATTACAGGTTGTGCCCCCAAGGGCTAACCTGAACTAGATGGGGGATTTACCACATTAGTATGGGTGGGAGGGACAAAAACTATAGATGATTCTATGCTAGAGGCCTTCCATTGACTAGGTACAATTCCGGCATCAGATAACGTAGGTCGTGTCGAGGGTTTCCCCTTGCCATTAGAAGGTACTGATGAAACAGGAATTGAAGTTCGAGCCCCAGGTGCAAAAGACCTGGGAGGATTTGGAACAGACATAACATGAGAGGTGAGAGGGGTGGTAATTTGATCTGGGTTGTGGATTGTTAATGGATGATCTATAATCAGTTCAATGGGTCTTATAGAATCGGCTAGTGAACAATATCCCACGGGAAGAGATGTGGAACGTACTAGTGTAGAGCCTAATAGGTCATCAATCTACTTTTCTACCTACTGTGCACGGAGAATAGTAGCAAAGTATTGCCTGCGTTCTTCTTCATCATTAGGAGAACTTACATGGGTGCCAAATGAGGCAATGGCCTGTCCTATAGGTGTCTCCCAAAAAGGAGCATTGGGAGCAAAGTCCGGATGAGTTGTATCATCAACATGACCTTCCAAGGGAGAATGGAATGATGAATTTCCTCAAGAAGGTTGTTGGACCAAGGGAGGCGAGTGTGAAGAATATGGTACTCCACTTTCCACCACCACACTATCTCCCACCTGGGAGGTGGTAGCAGCTCCTTGGTCGATAGATTCCATTGGATTTTCTCCTGAAACAGGAATAAAATCAAGTGGCAAGCCCCGTACTCTCCTGAACTGTCTTAACTCAACCAGTTTGTATAGTTCCTATCTAACCTAGGGTTTGAAAATCTAGAAAACACACCAAAATACTTCCCTACAAAAACTATAGGTCAAAACAAGCAAACTTAAAATGACAGGAGGAGTTCAAAAGTCAGGTCTCTCACTAGGATTGTCAAGAAGGTTCCACTTGCGATATACATCAAGGGTACGTGTGTAGTAATCTCCCCGAATGCTATTTTTGGTGTATGGCTCCAAAAAAGATGGCCAAAGGGATTTTCTCAGATAGATAAGGTACCCTAGTGGGGTCTCCCGATATACTCAAGGTATGTGGGAGATCGAATCGGTAGTAGTGCTGTCTAATTCATAACCATACACAAGGGGCCTTCTGATATCCAATCGAGTACGTGAAGTACCTTTCTATATACCTCAAGGGTACGTGAAAGGCTATTCGATATACCGATGGTATGTGGAAGAATCATGCGAGTCCCGGGATGTAATGCTGACAAATAAAGACAGCTCCAACGTTTTACGATGCCTGAACATGTCTCTAACCTATCACTCAAGTTACTACGTAAATTTTAACCTACAACTACCGTTAATTTTAACTTGTACGGTTAGGTGAATGCATGATGTTTTGACAGAAAAGTAAAACCATACAATATGCCTGTGTAAATGTTCACTTTACCGTTCAGTATGCCTACTTACGGGAGGGAAGAGAGTGTTTTCTCTTTGTTTCAAGACCAAAAATCATTCCAATCAACAGTCATGAACATCAAATGAAAGACAAGCAAATCTTTTCCAAACCGATTTCTTCTTTTTGAAAGCAAATGAGAAGGGTGAGAATATTTTTTCCTAAAATAAGAACACGAAGCACACCTATATGCCAATGCACTCTAACTTTTCAAATTTCTCAAAAACATAAGCAAATCTAACTTAAAACTACCATTTTTTTTAATTTTGATCGAGATAGTCCTAAATGCATGAGAGACGAAAGACCATCAACGTTCTAAAAGCTTGTAAATCCAATCAGAGAACCCAAATCCAAAGCTCAATGATGATGTCCTAGTCTCAGTCAAAACTTTTCTTTTTTGAAGGAAAGAAAAAGAAGTTTACTCTGCCAATAAGAAACGAAACCTAGAAGCTAATCTAGTGTTCCTCTTTTAGTTTATGCAACGAAAAGAGATTTCAATAACACCTTAAACTTTTTAGAAAACAAGAGATCCTTCTTAAAAATAACCAACAAGTATAGAAGCAGATGAACAATCAAAAGACTTAAACAAACTTTTGAAATTCCACTCAAATCAATCTTAAACCATCAAACTAGCAAGCCACACACATCAGATTCAGAAACACAAGCCTGATAACAGAACTGAAAGCAATCCAAATCCAAATTTTTTCAAAGAAAAATGAGGAAAAAATGTTTTGGAATGATTCCTACCTGGCACTGCGCTTCGTAGGTGTTGACCAAGTGTTTTCAAGACATCATCGCTTCTTGAAAACGAGTTACAGACGGTGGCACCGCTCACTGTCCACTTTGTTCAGGCAGTGTCACCGCTCCTCGTACACAACATAGGCGCAGTTCCCTATTGATGACGAAAAAAAAAAGAATGATGGATCAAGTCAGGAAAAACTAGATCATTGAAAATACTATTGAATTGAGTATGGAAACAGAACATAAAAGAACGAAATGACTCAAATCTAAACAGATCTGGAAATTTGAAACCCAAATGAAGCAAGTCAGAAATTAGATTTGACCGAAGAGAGTTGAAGAAAACGGAGCCTAGATTTGGACAAGAGTTGCAGACTGAGGAAGATCAGAACAACTGATATACTAATCCCAAGCGGATTCGCTAGATTTGTTAGCTGGAATATTTCACCTCCTGTAGATAGCAAGGTGTTCCACTGGTCTGAATGGTTCAAATCCAGAACAAATAGAGGACAAAGGTTGAAGACTCTCCCTAGATGCTGTAGATATCTATAATACAAGACTTTGATAGTCCACCTATGTACCTGCAATCAAGCTCAACACAAAACACATCAAAGCAACCAGAATATGATATACTAATCTATGCTAATGACTAAGGAATCTAGAAACATAAATGCGAAATCACAACAACAACAACATATGTGGGACATAAATCAACTTGCATTAAATAATATGAAGAAGTTTACAACCAAGCCTTAGTGTTGACATGCATCTCCATGAAACCAAACATTCTCATCCCCAAAATATTTGACTCTAGCTATCTATGCTCTCTCCAAATGATCTTGGGCCAATGATCAATCCAACAGCATAACAATACCTCAAGTGTTCTCTCTCTCAACCGTGGCTATGAGCTCATATTTATAAGGCTTTAATGGATAGAGTAGGTTGAGAAATTAGTGGGTGAGGTGGCTTCTAAGATCCTAGGATGAGGGATCTCGAGCTCAACCAACCCACAACAATAGGGATAAGGTAGGACATGAGGCTTAGTATCTAGAAGCCTCAAGAAACTTTTCTTTTTCCCCTTTTACCCACGGTACCATGTTTCTCCTTCTATGATAGAGCGGTTCTAGTAATAACCACTTATGGACCAAGGACGATAAGTGGTTGCACCACTTATGGGAAACAGACGATGGGCAGTGCGAATAGGGGTACTGCTCCTAGATAAAGGGGCATGCGCGGTGCTAGGAATTTGTATGAAAGATTGATGAAAAACCATTTAGTTTCCACTCTAGAAGCTGGGATTCATGGCAAGTAGGTATGTCAAATGTCTTATCACATGATGGTGATAGGATTTTGGTATAACAAAGAAAAATGACGAACACGGATACCTTGACTAAAGAGGATGTTCGTGTGATATCAGAAGTTGTTGCAGATGTCGCAAGGGACAACCTTGCCACTTTAAGAACACAGCAAAAAAGTGTCGTTGATCAGGTGTCATAGCACCTTAATCAACTTGTAGAGGCCATTAATGATGTCAAATCAACTATGGAAGATGAAACATATGGTGTGGATCCAAGTGTCCCATTAGTCACACCCGATTTGGTGGTGACTGATCAAGGTAAAAATCCAACCGCAGGTAATGGAGACAGGAACGGTTGATTTTGATACATCCATGCATGGGTTAGAGAACATGCACATAAATTTCTCCAAACTAAGCTTAAAGAAAGTCTATGAGATTTAGCAGGCAGCCAGGACTAAAGTACGACTGAGGGAGAATGTCATTTCCTATCAGGAAACAAAGCATCAAAAGAAGGTGAAGGCACGCAAGGCCCTTCTTAAGGAAAAAGAGCAAGAAATTCAGGGTCATATCACCCTCCTTGCTAAGAAGGAACATGAAATTGTGGTGCATGAGCAAAGCTGTATCGCATTATCTAAGACTATCAAAACCATGATCATAGAATTCCCACCCGAAGAGGGCCATGAAGATGAGGATTCCACAGCTAAGGTATCTAGGCTCACGTAGATTGCACAAGACCTGAAGATAGGTGCCGAGCACACCTCTTGAGGTGTTCGAGGGGCGAAGAAGAGCAGAATCTGAGGATGCTAGGAATATAACTGAAGGAGAAACATTCTACGCTAAGGCAATAGAAGTCATTTCCATGATATGGGAAGCACTTCTGGAAGACGTGACTCCCGAGAACATAAGAGAAAACATGTGCAAGGCTGAGGAGAAAATTGCTGCAGAAAAGGTAGAAATGAAGAAGATGTCATTTCAATAGAAAGTGACCAATATGACGGAGGCCAAACGATTGCAACAGGAGGTCCAGGCTCTTCATGACCAAGAGAAGACTAGGGAAGCAGAAGTTGAGGTGCACGAGTCAGAAGCAGCATGGATCATAGGTATGATTCAACTATTGTAGCAAAAACTTGGAACCATTAGGCAGTCAGTAGAGGTAGGTTTGTCGGAACATATCAGTTCCGACCAAGTGGAGAAGTTGGCCGCATAGGAAGAAGAAGTAACATATGAAGTTGCTAGGGTGCAACAGATGGTGAAGGAATTTCAGGATAAGGTTTGTCCTATGGTGCAACAAATTCCATAGAAATAAGTTTTGGGGGGAGAAACATGAAGTTTTGTGGTAGAAATTTTTTGAGGAAACTTCCCTTTTTACTTAGTGGGTCGAGATGAGCCACATTTGAGTGTTGGGGGGATGTTGGGATAGGAAAGGTGCACAAAGAAGAAGCAGATGCACAAGCAAGGAAGGAATTTTGCGTGTGCAACAAGAAGGAAAGTAGGTCACCATGGAAGAAAAGGGACCAACACAGAAGGATAGGAAATGTGCGCAATGAAGGAAAGACGAGCTTGCAAGGGTGTAGACGGGTAACGGCCAAAAAGCGATAAATCAGTAAGATCACGGTTTCTAAAGATTGTGTAAGCTAGTGGACAATGCACACATGAAGGAATATTTGTAAGTTAGGTCAATAGTGCCTTGTGTCAGTCTATGAAAGCTTGTAACCATTTTTTATGGCTGGATACGACCTATAATAGATGAGTGGTATGTAGTCGACCCTGCGTGGTCTTGTAGAAGTTATAAATAGGAAGAATACGCTCTGTATAAGGGTTGGTTGTTGGTCATTCGTCATTGATAGTTTTTTTTTGGTTGTTCATTCTCCAAGTCACTCGGTTTTGTTAAGGAAATTAGGGTTCGAGGAAAAGAAGACTCAGAGAGGAGTCCAGTAGAGGAAGAAGGTTGTTGAGCTGTGGATCTTGCAGTTGTGTGCATAGATCACTAAATATAGAAGGAATATGCATCTGAGTGCGTATACAGTAGGTAGAAGATTCGATATAGGCTATGTGCAGATCAATAGGAGTAGATAGAACAATAAACAAGAGAGCATGAGAGAAAGAATATTGAGTCAGGAAGACATATCATAAGATTAGTCTATAGGTCGCAGAATACAAGGTGCTATATCCATTTCTCATTCCAGATGAAGACTACCTTAGTGGTTTTTCCCATATGGGTTTCCACGTTATTTCCTATGTTGAATGTGTATGTGAATGTCAAGTATTTTCTTACTGTAAATTGATGAGTTACTGTTTAATGTATGGCGCCATATTATTAATCAGTGAATGAATGATTGTTAAAGCATTGTTGGAATGTGTGAATAAGTTTATAGTTAATTTCCTAAGTTAAAGCATAAGTCTCACACTATCTATTAATACAAGGAATTAGCTGTGTCGCACCAGTTGTGCTAGTTGTTAAGATTAAGGATAGGTTTGTGTCACACATGCACTATCATACAAGTGTGCCCAGTCGCATAGTAATAGAATCCATCATCCTGTTGCCTTCGTTGAGAAAATTGGTCACGTGCCAAGGGACTATAATCCCTCACCAACTAGGGAAACATGGTTATGGAAGTTACCCATTAGATATATCAGGTGAGACTGCGCTTGCCTCGCAGGTGTTGCCAACTGAGCTTGCTCTATCGGGATGATGTCTTGTGGTGTATTGTTCGTATTGTGTTGTTTTTGAACCGTGGGTCGATACAAGAAGGAGAAAGAGGCCAACAATGGGGTTTCATTTGCTTCATGGTGTTGTCAAAATGGGAACATGACAGTCCTCCCTTCCCAAGATTGCTTGTCCTCAAGCAATGTATCGTAAGAGGTCCATCATGCTTTTGCTGCACTACTCTGATCAGAATCCTCTCTCCAAGAAAATATTCACTACATCTATAAATGAACATGCCTACTTCTATCCAAGTGAAGCAACTAGAAAGCGTGCCAAGATCCCATAAGAATATCATAAATGAAAATATACCACTACTATGTAAACTATAATCCCATCTAAGGAGGTGTTCCTTATGTGGGAAACTGAAACCAAGTGCAACATAGATGAACATAGATGTTTCATAGAGACAAGGGGCTCACCAGGATTCCTGAGCACACATGATTTATGCCTTGGAGGCTATGGCGCCTACGGTCTATAACTAGGCTGAGGCTTTACTAAGTGTCTTCAAGGAACAGTTGAATAAGTGTTGGCAGGGGGAGTTGAAACATTTTGGTTACAACACCACCTTGGCATATTTCTTCTTCGAGCAGGTACCTCTGTCGATGCCGCAGGTGACTTTCACTGAGCTGAGAGCATGAGACCCTCGCATGCTATGGTGGGTAGAGATCATGGCCCACACTGGTGGTGGTGGGGCCAAGGTCAAGTATGGGAGTGCATGTTTTTGTTAGTTAAATGACCAACTCCTCATTGTTAAGTATTATGCATATGTTGGTACTAACTTTAGGGGAGACCGTGGTCTACCCTTATCAGCAGGTTCCCAATGGGGCGATATCGGTAAGAAAAATGAACAAGACATTGATTATTTTTTGCATTTTATGTTTTATAATTTTTATGGATGATAACAAGACCAAAATTTTCATGTATAAATAGGATATGCATGACCTAGGATTTCATCCCCAATTGACAGGCGAGAGAGGGCTCGCTTCATACACAAATGAGACAATGAGTTGACTAAGTTAGAGGAAAACCTCAACCGATTAACTCTTGATATTCCAAATGCATCCATAGACGACCTCCCTAGGAGGTACTAGAGACATATAGCTAGAGTATCGGGTCAATTCATCCACCTGCTATGGAAAGTAGTGAGAGTTATCATGTGTTGTCATGAGCATCACTAGTCATATTACATGATNATATACAAACTTATTTACGACAGCTTATATGTGTTCAAATGGAGAAAAGGCATGAAACAAGTTGTTGTTTTAACCGAAGTCCTATAAACCCATAGTGGCAGTTGCATTTATGCTTTCCAACCATTCTACACAGCATAGTTTTCAAAACCTTGTTAATGGCCTTGAATTGACCATTATCTTGTAGATAATAAGGAGTTGAGTTTTCATGATGAAACCCCAGCTTAGCATTTAACTCATCCATCATCTGATTATGGAAATGGGATCCGTGATCAATGACTATGGCTTGCGGAACTCCAAACCTAGATATTACATTATTGAATAAAAAGAGGGAAACAGTCTGGCCATCCTCTGCATATGTAGGCATTTCCTCATCCCATTTTGTAAAATAATCAACGACTATGATGGTGTAACCATGCCCCTGACTAAGGTAGGATTACAATGCATAAAATCTATCCCCTATTTGGCAAAAAGGCCAATGGCAATGATGGGGTGTAAAGGAGCAAGGTGGGTGCACTTTTTCAAATAAAAAAGTTGACAAGGTGGGCACTTTTTAACCACCTCATGACAATATTTGAAGATTGAGAGCCAAAAATACCCAACGTGAAGGATTTTTTGAGCTGTAGCCATCCCAAAAAGATGACCACCACATGCTCCGAAGTGGAATTCATTCAAAACTTGTTCAGCCTCTTCGTGTGTAAGACATCGTCGAAGAACAAAGTCAATACCACAACGATATAACATATCATTTAAAATGAGGTAATATTTTGCATTGTGACGGATGTGTCGACGATCGTCACGGGACATATCAGGATGAAACCTTTGGGTCTAGAGATATATTATCAAATCTCCATACCACGGATCCGTTGTGCTAATCAGGAACAAAAATTCATTCAGAAATGAATCATTGGGATCAGCTTCCATGAGAGAACAATGTAGGTCACACATTAACTCTAGGAAAACTAAGGACTTCTTAGAAGTAGCCTTAATGAACTTGATATCAAATTCCTGTAAGATGATGATCCAACGTGAATATTTTCCCCCTAGTACTTGACGAGTCAAAATGTAATACATAGGGTTTTGATCAGTGAGAACAATTGTGGTGCGTAGTAAATTGTAGTCACGAAATATTTGCACAACAATGACCATGGACAAAGCCATCTTCTCCACATGTGAATAATAAGTTTCAGAGTCAAGGAGACTCTTGCTTAGATAGTAAATCACATTCTCTTGGCCATTCAGATCTTCCTGCACTAGAACCATACCGATGGTAGTAGTGGAGGCAGCAACATACAACAAAAAGTCTTTCGAATAATTTAGGGGGTGTAACACTGGTGAATGTGTCATAGCATGTTTCAAATTATCGAAATATCGTTGGGCCTAATTATCCCAAAAGAACTGAGTGTCATTGGGCCTAATTATCCCAAAAGAACTAAGTGATATTCTTAAGGAGACGCATATAACCATGTGTTTTCTCTACAAAGTTGCACACAAAATGGTGTAGAAAGTTTTCCTTCCCTGAAAAACTTTGGAGTTCAGTGATATTAGTTGGGGCAGGTAAGGCCAAAATAACATCTATCTTCAAATGATCTATCCAGATGCCATCTTTGGAAACCACAAAGCTAAGAAGATGCTAGTCTCAACACAAAAGACACACTTGTGTGGATTTAGCTTAATGTGATAGTGATAGCAATGAAGTAAAATTTTCCTAAGGTGGCCTAGGTGGTCCTCACGCTGCTGCAAATGAGCAGGGAGGCCATCCAAATAAGGTTCCACAAACTATTTAATATCATGGAAAGCGTAGGAGATGGGGCGCTGGAATAAATCTACGACATTTTTCAAACCAAAGGGTAACTTCTAATAGGAAAAGGTGCCCCATGGAAAAATGAATGTCGTTTTATGTTGGTCGGTGGGTAAAATATCTATCTAACTATAGCCAGAAAATCCATCCATAAATAAGAAGATGGTGCTCCTAGCACAGTTATCAATGATTTGAATGATATGGGGAGTAGGAAAGTTGTCCTTGGGACAAGCCCTATTCATATCTTGAAAATTGATGCAAACCCTAATAGTGTCATGTTTCTTAGCCACGAGCACAATATTAGATATCCACTCAGTTAGCGGTATGGGATAAATAAAACCTGCTTTCAAAATTTTCTCAGCTTTGGCTTTTATTGTCATAGCCTTCCTAGGATGGACTTGACGTATTTTTTTCGGGCTAGTTTCCCTGTGGGGTAGGTATTAATTTTATCTACAACGATGGAAATATCAATCTCCGGCATCTCTTCATACATCCAAGAAAAACATCTTGGAAATATTTGAAAAGAGCTCTATACTTTTTCGTTTTCTTTAGTTGAACTATTATGGCCTACATGAATATGTTCAACAATTTCAAGCTTCATTGATATGTCAATGGGAGTTGTCTAAGTAATGTTGCACAGGTTTCCTTCAGAATCAGTGCCTTGTAACAGTACAGGTGTCTAAGTATTTTTGACATTATCAGGGTCTACTGAGTTGGCACTGGAAAGGAAAGAGGATCAATGATGATGATATTCCCATACAGGTTCATCCACACTCATAATATCTAGGATAGACTCGTCCGACGGGAAAGTATATGAGAGATTATCTAGAGTGGGGAGAGGGAATCTAACCAATAGGGTGGGTGGTACGGATCTGATTCCATTAGATGATGGTCATCATAGTGTACATCGGAAATAGATTGAATAGCATCGTAGAGCGCTTTGTAAGGGCCTAGAGAAAATGTCTCGACAACTTCTTTACCTATAGAACTGTGGCCAGACATGGATATCATGTTCATGGTTTCCACTTTTGTACTAGGAGGGGTCAAGGGAAATACACCCATAATTGTTGAATCCTTCAACATTCCTACCCCAACCGATTGATAAGGCAGAGGGGATTTCCCTAGCATAGGAATATTATTTGCAGTGGAGGAAGTAACATCTGGTGAACAAAATTTGATTTGATCAATGGTCACAATCTTTCCCAATTGAGGGAATTGGAGAGTATGAAAAATTGTCGAGGCAACAACTATCACAGTGTAGAACCAATTCCTCCTTAATAGAAAATTTTAATCTGACGGAGCATCGACTATATCCACTTGAATAGAAACATTATTTCCCCCAATCTTGACTGAAAGGACCGGTAACAGACCGTGAGGCTGAAAACCTTGCCTGTTGAAATCTTTCAAAGTTGTGGGTGACTTCGTAAGTTTGGGAGAGATAAAGGCTCTCCAATAAGACACAAACAATACTGAGGTGGAATCCCCTTCGTCCAATAAGATCCGATGGACCTTTCTTCCAACTACCTAGGTCATGATTTGAAATGTGAGCTGGTGGGATAATATAGACTTGTAATTATCCACATTAAAATCAACCAAATTAGTGTTATTCAGATTTAAATCCCCTACAGTCTCCAATAGGTTTTCACGCTGCGTAGGGAAACTTTGGACTACCTCCTGGGTAGACATCGCGTAAGGAGCTTGAGCCAAATATTCACTAATGTTGTAGAATTGTGCAGCTTGATCATTTGGATTGAAAATAGATTTCCAGGGAGTACTCTTAGGTGGGCACAAAATCAATTCGAGGTTAGGTTTCTCGATTGTAAGAGGGCCATTAGACATAGATGGAGGAGAAGAACTGGTAGAAGGAAATTTCTCAAAAGAAGCACTTCCATCCTTCTTCTCTGTCGGTTTGTCATATGAATGACTACACGTAGTCAAGCTAACATTTTCTATGAACATCATTCAAATCTCTTTAGTATAATTAGAGGTCCCTTGTGAAGACATATGATCAATCAACTATTGTTGAGACGGAAAAGGATCAGTAAGCACCGTTGGTGTGGGGTTATTTTTCAAAAAATTACTATTTTCTTCATGACAAGGGCACTCCTTTGTGAAGTAATCACCACCACACATTAAGCATGGATACTTGGACTTCCTTTTACCTTTGTTCTCGTTTTGCAAGGTCATAGTCTTGGGATTCTCCTGTTGGTTTCCATATTTTTTACCTTTTCATTTTCTTATCTTTTTATTATCGAGTGTCTGCATACTTTGAATATCATTCACCTCGGTGGAAACTATACGAGAAGAAGGAGTAGTAGAAAAAGTACTCAATTGCTTAGCAGGATTTGTTGTTGACGAGGGTTGGATTGAACCTATAACCCCGTCAACAAGAGTTTCTACAGGTCGCTTGGAAGGGTCCGTGCTTGGACAAGGAGCCTGAGAGATAAGATCATACAAAGTTCCAGACTGAGAATAAACCTAGTCCAGATACTAAGCCCAATTGATAGCATGTTCTTTAGTGATAGAAATACCTATAGCCACATCACGTGAAACGGGAGGCAACAACGATTTCATAAACCAATCAACCAATAATTGGTTTCAGATAGGAGCTTTAATAAGCCTCTGTCATCTCCTCCACTCATGAATATGATCTGATATATGGGTGGAAGTGTTCTAACAAAGTGATGTTAAAATATCCGTACCAGTTTCATAACTGATAGGTAGTTGAAAATGATTAAGAAAAATCGTTTCCAATTATTTGAAGTCCACAAATGAATGTTGTGGAAGCTCAATGTACCACTTAGCAGTCGTACCAGTCAAATTTCGCTGGAAGAGCCTCAAATGGACTGAATCATCCATCAAGGAGTTAGAAGAACACCATAGATGGAATGTCATAACATGATTTTTGGGATCCTCTCCCTACTTCCCATCAAACTTTGGAATGTCTGATGGTAACTTAACTGGAATTTCAGGCCATGAAGGGTTATGTTGGATGGGATTGTTGATTAACTTGGAAAGATCAAGAAAGTCCAAAGTTGCCAAAAATGGAAGTTTTCGATTAGGTCGATAATACTGGTAATAATGATATGGAATATGTATACCAGTAGGACCATAAGTCAATTGATACACTGAAAGTTGGGGTGGTGGATTCGCATATGATCCTCCCAAAGATCCACTAGATGGCGGTGGGCCTCCAGGAGGAGGAACTCCTCCAGGTGGAGGTGGTCCTCTAGGTGGTGGCCCCCCATAAGGCAGTCCTTTAGGTCGTGATCTACCATAAGGAGGTCCTCCAGGTGGTGTACCTCCCAATGGTGGTCCTCTAGGTGTTCATCCTCTTGAAGGTGTTTCTCTAAGCGATGGTCCTCTAGAAGGTGGTCCTCCATGTGGTGGACCTCCCAATGGTGGTCCTCTAGGTGGTGGTCCTCCTGAATATGGTCCTCCGAGTGGTGGTCCTCCATAAGGTGGTCCCCCAGGTGGTGGTCCTCTCGAAGGTGGACCTCCACCAGGTGGGCCTCCAAAAGGTGGGCCTCTACCAGGTGGTCCTCCAAAATGTGGACCACTAAAAGGTGAACCTATGATAAGCTCCAGTAGTATTCATAAGTGTCCCTCCAGGCATAAGCATATATGACCAATTAGGTTTCCCCCATTGCAAAAACATATTCTTGGGGTAAGGAATTCTAAGATAAACAATCCCTAAAGATGTAGGTTGCTAATTCACATTGCTTATAGGTGGTTGGTTTACTGGGTAAGTATAACCCCAAGAAGTTTGATTATCTATAGGTTGTACCCCTAACTATTTCCCTGAACTAGAAGGAGGAATAACCATATTGGTATTCGTCAAAGGAACTACAACTACTGATTGTCCTATGGTAGGGGTCTGTCTTGCACTGGAATTAATTCCACTAACTAATGAAACAACTTGAGTTGGCAGCTTCACCCCAGTGGTGGAAGATACAAGAGAAACAGAAGCAGACCTAGGATTTGGAACTATAGTAGTAGGGTTGGAGGGTTGACCTGGATCAGGAACTGTTGAACCTTGAGCCGGTGATGCTAAACTAGGAGCTACTTGAGACAATGAAAGTGGAAGGTATCTAGGAAGGGTTGTTTCTAAAATACGGGGTAAAAGAGAAGACACAGGTGCATGATGAGGAAGAGGCGAAGCAGTGATGTTTGCAAGGTTCTCTTGAAATTTACGTAAATGATCAATAGATGGTTGGATTCTTCTAAACATTTCCTCATTCTATGGATCCTCCCTAATG